>JAPQVW010000242.1:0-34652 GCA_028535905.1 Quercus berberidifolia
TAAAGCTTGGAAGAAAGCGTTAGGTATATTTTAAAGTAACTTCCTGCTACGTAAATAACTAAAGCGTTTGCCTAGCTTGGAAAAAGCTCTACCATGTAAAATTAAACGCATTTAAAGGTAAGATTGACGTCTACAGAGACGATGCCAAAAATATTAAATCTAACATTTGTCTGAAGCATTGTTATTATGACTTAACTCTAGGCGCCCTTTTATATAAGCTTTTATTTAACTTGAATACAGGGTTCGAAAGGAATAATTATCTTGATAATTATCGTGATAATAACAGTTTGATAATTATCAATTGATAATAACAAAAAATTGCGCTCCCGAATGTGAAATGTATTCGAACCTCTATTTCCGCACGTGTATTTGCACGCGCGAAATGTCAGCTTGCCGCGAAGGGATTTCCCTTTCAAAGATCAGATCATGCAAAGTTGATGGCATTTGGTTTATTTTTAGAGTAGAATATTATATAAAATTTATTTATTTATTGTTTTTGTTAGAATCGCCCCAATGATTATGCATTTGTTAAAAAAAACATATCAAATAATGATAATTATCCGATAATTATCAAGAAGTGTAATTATCTTGATAATTTCGAACCCTGCTTGAATATAACTATTTTTGTTTGGGTGGAACCTTTCAGCTGAATTTTAGACCAGCTATCCTCAACCGATTGAGCTGGGCATACTTATGTAAGTTCGGTGACAATGCAATGTTATGGTACCATCGAGCTGGTCTGAGGATGGAGAAGGTAGCCATAGGAACTCTTAACCGAAACGACGTAACCACGTCCAGTTTGGGTTCGTTGGATTTGTCTTCCCAAGTACTTTGGTCTTAGAAGACCAAGGTCCTGATGATGGAGCCGGAGGGAGGCCATAGGAACTACTAAACGAAACGACGCGACGTAACCTCAGCAAGGTTTGATTGAATTTTTGTATTAAAGCTTGTGTTTAAAAAAGATTTTTAAAATATTATTATTATATTTATTTTTCATGTATTTCCCACGACATTACATCTGAAAAAGATAAGAAGAATAAGTAAGTAAAGTATACGTAAAATGTCTTTATTTTGGAAAATGTTTCCAAGTAGGTATAGTACAGTAGCATTTAATATGTATCGCTGTATGCTAGAATCGCATTATATTCAGTTAGATAAAACAGAGAAAGATATATTAGACACATAAGTGATATATGAATGTGCTAGTGGTTTGTTTTTCACATCTTCTACTAGTGGACAAAAAATTGAAGTGAAGAGGAAATCAATAACACTTTTTGATAATTTCTTATTTGATAATTTAGTTTAAAATTTGACTTATCTAAGTGATTATCTTGAAAGCCAATGGAAATAAAGATATTGATTTCTGATTTCTATCAAATGACTGTAGTGGTGCACACATCATCATCACAATCATCGGTAGCTAGTTTTGTTAAAATAAAATCAATAAATCGAACGTTTCTTTATTGCCGTAGATACAATAATCGTACAGTTAGATAAAGTCAAATTCTTGAAATGTCAGAGTAGCTCTGTTAGTGCAAATCGTCGCGTGTAGCCGGACCACAATTATGTGTTAGTGTGTATGCGAATTTTATGTCCCAAATTGTAATTTTTAGATGCAGCTGTGAATGCGAGAACGGGTTTGGTCCGAGGCGTTTTCGGCTGAGGCCATTGTACGGGGCTATAGCAAACACATAGGGACATCGACTTCTTCGGTCGGTACTTAGGTACTCATTGCTTCGTATTGCGCACATGATTTACTCAATTGATGATGTCAACATTATCATTAGACGGAAATGTCGTATGATGATTCGTGACCAATTTAACAAGTTAATAAAATGTAAGGGATATCACAGTAGTTTTGTCTATTTACCTAAAAATGCACTCGTATTTTGTGAATTCGTGAATTAGATTTGGGTTGACATTTCGGTAAGTCACAAGAAACGCTTTTGCGTTATCGTAAAAGGGTTAGGATTCCCATCAAACTCACCCTCAACTAGCAAAAATAAACTGAAACATCAAACATGTCGGTGTAAAGATTCAATTTCCCACTAAAAATCTAGAACGAAAAATCCACTCTGAACTTTCCAGAACGTCGGAAAATCGTAAACTATGAAAGGAACACGCAATCACCTCCCACAGAGCCGCAGCATAAAGCAAAGCCTTTCAGTACCCGCTCCACCTGTTGATAGCACTACTGCTTAGGCTCGCGTTTACTATCAAGCTTGCATGATGATCACGTCAAGCTAACATAAAGCTAACCGTTCAGAGGTTACTCCACCCTGTTTGCTGATGACACTACTGCTTAAGCCTGCGCTAAACTATCGAGCTTGCATGACGTCAAACTATCATAAGGACTCCTTTATTGTCTTTGCTGAAAGACACTGGCCATTCAAAGTTTAAGCCATTGTATATCCACTTTTTTCACTGATTTGTCTTTAAGTTGTTTTTTTTTTTCAATGTGTTTCATATTGTGACGAAAAACAAAACCTATTTACTTTACTGTACTATCATAGGGTCTATCAATCAGTTCAATTCGACAAAAAGCTTCACGGTTTTATCCACGCCGTAGATATGTAGTTAACGTCTTGCTGGCAAAATAATGAACACTCTCAAACTGCTGTTATAGAAAAGCTTGAGGGTGTAGACATAGCCTTAGCTCGTGAACAAGCAGTTGACGCTTCTATTCACCGATATCAATGTTGTCGTTACACCTCGCACATCGCACATTCACAATGTAGGTGAATATGAACCGATAGGTATTTGTATAGGAATACCTACTCCGCTTCATATCGTTCATTGTCTATGCGAGCTTTTGGCTGGCTTTTTGAATATTGAATAGCGTTTTATGGGACCATTTATTTGTTCGGACAACTTTTTTGTTTTTCCGTTTAGGATTTGCGCGTACAGTGCACCTTACATTTCTGTGACATTGATTTTGCTTTCACCCCATAAAAAGCTAAACCGAGTTGTGTCTTGGCCTAATAAGAGAAGCCATAATTTTAATTTTATGCTGTCGTTTTAGTTAACGCAAGTTAGATTGCATAAGATTTCGAGCACCTCTATGGCATAGTGGACAAAAATCTGCTTAAGATGCAGAAGTTTACGCGTTCGGGGGACAAATGTTTATAGGATCTGCAATCATTTCTCCGAGTCTGTGTGTTGTCTGGTGAGATAATTGACAAAGAAATCGAATATATAGGCACTTAGGTAGTACCCTACAGTCATCCGATAACCAAAAGCTCTGCTTACTTTATTGCTATTGCTACATTTGCCACATAACGTTATTAGTAATGTCCGGCGCACCACGATAAAAGAAAATTCACAGACCCTAGAACATTCAAAACAAGTTATATCCTATCTGTACCCAAGAACAAGTCCCTATATCCAAACAAACTTATAACACTACATCTCCCCTTGACCGTGTCCCTTGAACAGCCTTGAGGCATCTTACTATCAATAGACACGCATGAAAGGGATGAAGGATAAGGCGGCTACCCTGTGTCGTGTGTGTGAGCGAGGCGGCGTGATAACATAAGAAAGGCAAGGTCAGCGCAGTGGGTCAGCGTCTAGGCGACGTCTAGCACGCACACTTAGCTGGAGGAGCGATAGCAGAGAAATTAGATGATAGTTTTTGGTTTTCGGTTGTCAGATTTTTTGTTTTAGTAACAAACAACAAGCACCACATGGATTCCATGTTTATAAAGTATTAGAAATGATCGATAGATTAATAAGAATCTATAAAATAGTGGTGGTATGATTATTTCTGTTGTCTGAATTAATAAAAGAACTTAATTTAATTAAGTAACTATTATATAAAGGTTTTCGAAGTTTGTGGAAGTCAATTAGAAGTACCTTTATCCTGAAGGCTATTATAAATGTTACCCACCGGTAGTGGCTAACCGGTACCACGTGAGCGAAGCCCTGGGGAGAAGCTAGTCAAGAAGATGAAAATAATTATAATACGTGTCAAAGTTATGTGAGTTATATGAGTCAAAGTTATGTAGAGTCCGAGTTCATAGCCTAAATTCGCATCTTGAAAACGAAATACAGAAAAAAAATCATAACAGAAATTAAAAAATATTTAATATCGTGAATTGAATAGGTACAATTCTGAACACAATCCTAAAAAAAAACTTTGAAAACCCTAATCAAACAAGTAAAGAAAATACGAACCCATCAGCAAGTTGACATAACTGAGCCGTGCTAACAAGAGAAACCCAAATGCAGCTTCTGAGAAGCGCAGCCGCATTGTGAGGCAAGCGCATAGTCACGAGAGGCCGGCGGGCGAACGGTAACTCGTATTGTAGGTATACGAAATACCTATTGGAAGTACAATGCAATTGATTGCACAAAGTTTAACGAGATACGTAAGTACAAGTCACCTGACTGTTATGGAATCTAAAAGAAGAACCTACTAAATTCACCTGACTCATATGGAATTGCGTAATGGGAATTGGATACACCGAACTAAAAAGTTCTGGCCACACACAGCCGTAATGAATCTTAGCGCGAATAATGTTTGTAGTTTCAGGCTTCTTATATTTTTTTGTTCTGTTTAATATTGTAAAGAAATGTTCATCATGAAAATGTCAAAAATAGTAATTTTGGATTAATTGGTAAAAAGTTATTTCATTTCATTACGGACGTAAGCTGGTTAACTACGAACCATATTTGTGTTAAAAGTTGAAGACGCTGGTGTTCTTCCAACACAAATACATAAGGTTCGTAGTTAACCCGTTTAGATCCGTAATGAATTCATCAAACTACAATAGTTTTTATAGAAAAATAGGTTTTTCCTTTGTCTAAAGACTGTCTCCAATTTTAATTACAGCAAAAGAACGTAGTTATTCATTAATAACAAAATGTTACAGGGTTAATTATTTTTTACAAATTAATATAAGTATGCCATAACATAATGTAAAACATAAAATAAACTTTATTATGAATAGAATCAAATAAGAACTAGTATTTACAATTTAAACAATTCAGCTAACAGATTGTAGCAAACAATCTAGAGGTAGTTCAACTGATCCATATCAATACCAGTTGGAATCGTCCCCAAGACGCGGGCTGCATTGCCCCGCTGTATGGCAATGCTGATGCGCCAGATACTCACTAGCTCTCGGGTCATACTTCGCTTCAACCAGGCGCACTATATTTTTTTTTTGTAGCGCCTAAGAATTTGTTTATTTATTATTCACTAAGTAGATACATATCAATACCAGATCATAATTGTTCCTATTAACTTATATCATAATAATAAAATAAAAACAATATTTAACGAATAATAAAGTAAACTTGTTCTGCCATCGCTCCCTACATTCTAGCCCCACACACGTACTTACACGTACACACGTATGTATGTGTGGGTGACCGGGAAATAGTTCTGTCCTTCGGGATAGGTTGATAACATATCGAACGGGGGTTCTCGGGCTAGAGGGAGTTACGTTATACGGGTAACAAATGTTCCTTGAAATTACGTAACAACTTGAACCTCAAAGTTCATACGGAGATAGTCTCGAAATATACCAATCTCAATTAAACGAAAAACGAATGTTTTTTTTTTAAATTAAATCTTTTACAACTAAACCTAGGCTATAAAATAAAGTTATCAGTGTAACATACAAGTTTGAGAAGTTACGATTTATAATGGTAATGAAAAATCAAGATTCCGCGCGCTAGGAGTAGACTGTACCCGCGTGGATCTGAAAAACTATACGTACTAATTACTTAAGGCGCTACCCTGACTCACATTAGCGCCGCCACCTATATATTTTAATTTGTATGTTAACAAATAAATTTTCAAAAATCCATTGAGCGCTTTGTGACACCTATCATCAGCTTTTTTTTTCAACGCCTCTGTAATTTTATTTCGTATATTTTAGGCAGATGCGAAGTAGCTCTTGCTGGCTCTCAAACTCTGTTTACGCAACTCTATCTCAACTAAACAAAATAAAACTTTTACAATAAAACTATTAAAAAAACACTTATGATAAATACCGCAAACTGACCAATGGATTATTGAAAAATTCATTGTTTAACGTAAACTAATGAATAAATAGGTGTTGGCGGCGCTAGTGTGAGTCGGGATAGCGCCTTAAGTCAAACCTACTTATTTGTCAACCTTTTTATGGTCAATTATATGACGCTCTTACTCATAACTCTCGTAAAAATGTCTGTTCCATACCTTTGAAAATATAGCTTTAAAAAGTTTGAGAAAGCTATCTTCGGAAAATAAATATTTGTCATCATGGAGAAAAGTTTTGTTACAGGATGGATCCTGAAGTCTAAGAAGATTCAAGATCACACTAATAATATAATTGTAAAGTTTGGATGTTTATTTTTTCTTCACGCCAAAACTACTGAACGGATTGGGCTGAAATTTTGCTTGTACTCCGTCCAAGCAGCAAGACTGACAATCAAATGGTCATATCCTTATGCTTTACCTAGAATATATTTTATTTATGAACAAATTGTAATCTAGTTTGTTCTTTTTACTCAACATTTTGTATTTATTTTACAGATATAGTCAGGCGTCTAAATTACTTTATTTTTAGAATCAGAATATATATATTTATTTTACAGATATAATATATATATAAATAAAATAGTACCTATTATTTTTGTTGTTTTATTTGCTATTACTTCTGCCCGCAGCATCACACGCGTTTCCAGGATGAAAAGTAAGACAGATTAAGTTACTGTGGTTAAACTATACTTATTATACTACTTTCAATAATTTCTCATGGAAAAATCAACTAGAATAATCTTCGATACGTAATCTGTCGATTTGAAAAATAATGGGACTTACGAAAGTTTTGATTTTTATCGAGCCGACATCGACTCGCATCTCTATTTTTAAAAATTAACTGCGATTAAGTGATTTCGATTTTAAGGTATTAGTTATTATAGTGCGTAAGCCCTCGCACTCGGGGTAATCTCTAAGAAATTAAATAACATCCCAAAAATTTACGATTTCGGCGGGACTTGAACCCGCGATTTGATTTCGATTTCTCTCATTCACTCACCTGTCAGCAATTAGAGAACATGGGCGTGCATGTGTCAAAAAGAAAATAAATGCTTGGAGTATTCTATCTGGGATAACATATAAGCTATTTTTTTATTGATGATTTATGACTGTCCAACCAAAACCAAAAAAAATTATCTTCAAATCACTTATTTTAATTTTCTTAAACGTAGCCTTCAGAATAGTTTTCCTTTGTTACAAGTTGCGGTTGATATTTATTTGTTACAGGTCGATCACCTCACACGTTCATGTTTAAGTTATTGTTGATCCTTAGCTAAAACGTTATCCATCTGATCAGATAACCGTTCAGGCAGATCAATGTTCTCTACAAGGTCAAGGTATTGTATTGTATTAGTATTTTTCTTTACTAAGGCATATCCCCGACCCAAATAGCGCCGCAAAGAAAAGGAGGTTCTCAATTCTTTTTTTTTTTCTCAATGTATGTTATGTTAATTAATATCTCCGCCAATAGTTATCCGATTTTGAAGATTTTTTCACTAATGTATTTAAAGCATGATCCCGAGGTGGTCCCATATACATCATTTTATTCCCGAGGGATTAGTATTTATCCCGGAAAACTTAAAATACATTTTATAAACTGTAGGGAATCACGACTAGGTCCAACAATTTTGGTGATATCTTCGACAATTGTTAAGGCGCTATACTGACCCAAATATCGCCGCCGCCTATGTTAGCTTATTATTACGTTAAATAATTGTATTTTTTTTTCTAACAAGTCCGCAAAACAATTATTTGTTGAATGTACCGATATTAAATCCCGAGCTAGCGAAGCAATCTAGAGTAGAGTCACGAGCGTAGCGAGTGGCTCTAAATTAGACTACTGAGCTAATTTTAATGCCTCCGTAATAATTTTATGTTGTATTATAGTTTAGGAGGAGATGTGGAGTTGCTGAGGCATTAAAAAAAGCTTATAATAGGTATCACAAACTGCCCTACAGTTTATGACTATAAAAGTTTTCGTTTCCTTTCATATATTTAGCGCCTTGCAGCGCCATGCTGGATACCGAGAGGAACTACTTTTCATAATAGGTACCAACTTAAGTCATATCTCCAATAGTTTTTATTTGAACTCGATTATAGTTTTCAAATGATTTTGAGTGTTTTGTTGCATTTTGGCAGTACAAGTTTGATAAGTGAGCGGTAGTAAACGATAACTTTTTCCGTCCCGATCAACGCAAGCCTTTAAAAACAAGCTGAAGAAATGGCTTATCGAGCAAGCTTTCTATAGGGTTGACGAATTTTTTATTGACAATGACTTTACTTTGTAATAATGTTTTATTTTGATTTATTTTTAGAATTTATTATTTGCGATGTACAACAATTTTGTAATTTTTATTTTTATAACTTAATTGACTGAATTGTATGCAAAAAATTTATCAATAAAATAATCTGAATAAGAATCTGAACTAGCGAGTCGTTAAATCCCAAAACGGAATAATTTTTTGAAGCAAATCGTCTGAATTAAAATTTCGTCTCGGTTTCCAACACAGCGGAGCGGAGATGAAAATAGGCCGTCAAAATAGAGTCACGTGACCATCATTACACGTATTCGAGATATAGTGGTTGTCTCTCTGCGCTATGGTGGAAACCGGGTTTAATAAAGGGCTAAAACCGGGTGTAATAAAGGGCTATATTTTTTACAACTATCTTAAAAAGTAAACAATAGAAAACCGTATTGTTTCAAAACCAAAATGAAAACGGGTGCCTACATACCGATGACGATTACTGTACAAGTAGGTATCGGTACAGTCAACGGCAAAAATATTTACACTTATTTCTCTAAAGTATTTTTGCCGTCATCGTTAATTCTTATTCTTATACATTCACATTACAGCACAAGACTTGAGACGAAGAAGTCACCCCAGAGTCATCCCAACACCATGACTTGTTCGGCGGGTCCGGCCATACACCGCTTGCCTTTAACAAATCTTGGTGCAGCAAGTGTACATGTTCAATATTCAATATTTTTTGTCGTTAA
Source organism: Quercus berberidifolia (assembly GCA_028535905.1). Classification (NCBI taxonomy): domain Eukaryota; kingdom Viridiplantae; phylum Streptophyta; class Magnoliopsida; order Fagales; family Fagaceae; genus Quercus; species Quercus berberidifolia. The sequence goes on from JAPQVW010000242.1 coordinate 9,027, forward strand.
CTCTAGACGTAGGTAGGTACGACCTGTAGTATGATATACTTAGATATAATGTTTTCATTTCATTTATTTCCACCGTAGGTTATTATTATTACACACTCTTGATAGCGTTATTTTCTGAATTTGATAGAATTATTACAAAAGGATAAAGAAGCAATAAGCTATTGTCCGCAGAAAATAAAAACAAACAGACAGTAATTCCTATAATACAATAAAAAAAATTAATAAGAGTTGGCTGTAAAAGGGCCTAGAATGTATACTTACTTACCTACTCCTGTGACTCAGCGACCCAAAGTGTATCTTGGTCTCCGACACAAGACTTCTCCAGGCATCTCAGGTTCTGAGCTGTAGCTCAGAACCGAGATGCCCTAAGCTGGCGAGATACATCTCGCCAGCTTAGGGCGTCGAGTTCGCGGAGATCGGCTTCAACTTCCTCAATCCAGCGATATCTAGGGCGACCGCCTGGTCCTAGCCCCGATGGTTTTCCGTCATACGCCTTCTTGACAGATCCTCTTCCATTCTCTGGAGGTGTCCTAGTCAGCGGAGACGAGCGCTCTTGAAATCGCGTATGATGTTTGGTTCAGCATATATAGGTCCTCTAGCTCCTGGTTTATTTGGACTCGCCAGGAATTGACTAGAATTTATAAAATTACAATAAAAATAATGACAGGAAATTAAATAAAACTGAGATATTACATATCAAGAAATGTCATAAATGCTGCTGTAAAGACCATTGTCCAACCAATATAAATGATTAGTTCAGTACGTTTTAGAATACAATGTAGGTAGCGTAACGTAGCAGATGTGTAGGTATTGTTGGACTTCAATACATCGTTAACAAAGGATATGGCTTGTTGTGACCAAACAAACAAACACTAATTATTTTTATTAGCATTTGCTCGCGGTTTCGTTCTAACGGGAATTAAGAATTGAGGCGTTTGGAAAAATAACAACATGCCAACCAAATAATCAGGCAGATGTGTGATATGGAAAATCCAGAATACCGCTACCTCTCTTACGGTTTTCTTTAATTAAGAACTAGCTTCTGCTCGCAGCTTCACTCGCACTTTTTCGGGATAAATAGTATCCTATGTCCTTTCCCCGTGGTACCGTCTACCTCCCTGCCGAATTTCATTAAGATCCGCTCAGTCGTTTACGGGTGAAAAGTAACAGACAGAAAGAATTAATTTCGCTTTTATAATACTAGCTGGTGCCCGCAGATTTGCACACCCAGGATAAAAAGTAGCCTATGTCCGTCCCTGGGATACTACTTATCTCCATGCCAAAGTTCAATAAGATCCATTCAGCCGTTTTAGGCAGTGCTCCGTCACTCGCGCTCAGTTTTGAGTTATTTACCCACAGTTTTTCGCGCCCCCCCGGGGCGGCGCTTTCTAGGGCAGCCGCGAGGCGCAAGCCGAACTAATAAACGATGCGTTTTGTTTTGCTCGGACATCGCAGAGATTATCTACGCACAGGTCCGGTTTTTTAAGCCTTTCAAATGACTGAAAGGAGTTTAGAATACCATAGAGATTTATTTCTTGAAATGACAGTGATCGATGTTTGAAGCTTTTATTTTCGTGTTTTTTTATGCCAGCAGTACACACTCGTCACGACTAGCGATGCGTATGTTTGCTGATGTTTTTATTGTGTAAATACATATATCCATAGATACGATTTTTCTAGGGTTTAATTTAAGTTGGTCATGCGGTGTTAATAAAGTAAACTTATTTTACCGCTACCTTTCTTTTGATACATATAGGTAATTTTAATATTTCAGATACTTTCCGTGATGGTGGTAAGTACCTAGCCTACAATGATTTTTAATAATTAAATATGTAATTTTATTTACATTTGTTTTTGTTCAAACTTATTAAGTAGGTAGGTAGGTACCTGCCTAAGTCTCAGGGTCAACCCTACCGCTTCCGTAGCGTGAGCCAAGGGGCCGCTCGAGGGTTTGATCGAGCCGCATCGCTAACAGCAGCAGAGCGTTATGAACATTATTTCCACCCGTTTAAAGCTTAAAGTTGATTGGTGAAATCGAGTAAGGTATCTGTTACATTATCTAATCTGTGGTTTAGGTGTGAAAGCGTAACAGACAGATAGACAGGCAGATAGACAGACAGTCAGACAGACAGAGTTACTTTCGAATGTATAATATTAGTATGGATTAGTATGGATGGATCGTTCGAGAAGACTGAAAAGAGGGTGCTTTGCTGTCCTGGCTGTCGAATTAAAGTGATAGACCCTGCATACACCGTGTATTGTTTGACATTGACATACTTACCTCCTAGCGAAATATCCCCGATATTAGGTGCGAAGATCAATTCAGCCTCGGCGGGCGGTGCGATCCGCAGGGGCACGCCCCGCCGCGCCGCCGCCGCCGTCGCCTGACGCAGTTGAAGATGCACCTGTGTGTCGTAGGCCATGAAAGTGTTAGGGACAAAAAGCAGGAAGGAAAACGAATACATAACTAGTTTTTTCAACCAATATGTAGTAATATATATATATATATTATATATATATATATTACTACATATTGGTTATATATATTTATATATATTATATATATATAAATATATATAAAGGTCGGTTTCTTTTCTATTCAAGACTAACAGAAAGAGGGAGAAAACAAATTTTTAAATTAATTTAGCGAGATAAAATCACCATAGGAATCTATGAGGACACATCAGTCTTTGAAATATACAGGGACATGGTAAGTAGGTAGGTACGTACGCCGCCATAGGCCGAACCTACAAGTTCTTTGGAAATATACACTAAACAACCGACATAACTGACACGGCTTCATTTTTTTGACATTGACATTTAGACTTACGTTCCTATAATTTTTTACTTGTTACCTATGTATATGTGTACGTGGATGCATATATCCACATTTTCTTGACACTCTGACTTGACTACAAAACTCAACGTGTATATTTTATCCTTTTCTCTAGAGGAATATAAATGTCTAATGACAGTGCTTCGCTGCAGGCCTATCTAACTGCTTATAGGGCTTACTGATGAGATTTCTTGTAATGTAAACTACCTTGGAAGATTCAAAATGTCTAAAGAGCTATTTCAGCAGCGCCCAAAACCTGTGATAGGTAAGTAAGGCACCTCGAAAATAAATAAGTTTCCATCCCCCCGTGCTAAATAAATACAAAGTAACGAGATGCACTGAGCAGGCCAGCCAGCAATCCGTTCAGAAATTAAGCAAACAATCCAAATTAAAAACCGAATAAATAAAAAAAGAAAAACAACCGCCATTTGTAATTTAAAACGTAATGACGTTCCATTTTGTGCAGGACAGAGAGCACGAAAATTAAACACGCTGTACAGTGTGCCAGTTAAAAATTATTTTTTCGTTGCTTGCTCTGTGTGCCGCGTAGAAACAAAAAAAAACACAAATACAAACGCGAATCCATCATGAAAACAGCAACATAATGCACACATGGAGATATAAAACAACATATTAGTAGCATCACTGCTACACAAACACAATAAGAATGCAATCACCGACGCACACACGCACAGCCTCCACGCACACAATTGGAATATTCGGTGTTCCTATAATCAAAATTTACGCTTGTGTGCGGCAGTCATTCCCACACATACCTATATGTAATAACATGCTAGGCTACAAATAAGATGCAACTCTCTCATTTTCGACCTTATCATGAAGCGTTTAAACTCATAATGGTACAACTAATGGTAATGATCGGGTTGCATTATGGGTGGATGTGTGGGTGAGCGATTCGTTCGTTTTGTTCCTTTTTTAAATTTCACCGTTTAGTTCAATCTATTTATTGGTTGTTTGCATGTGTGCGTTGCGGTCACGTCTGTACACGTATGTTTGCATGTGTGGGTACTGGAAAGTGCGTAGAAAAATGGAGGTTATAATTATATACAATTTTATACTAGTGGTTGGCTGCGACGCTGCCCAATTAAGTATTAAGGTACATAATAAAATATTTTTTATAGGAACTTAACAATATGTTCAAGATTATACATTTCCTTTTGTCGGTGTCGGTAATGGTATATTTTAGGTATTCTTTTCTTTCAATGATAATAAAGTTCTCGCGAGATTATCATGTTTTGGTGACGCTGATCGCGTTCGTGTGTTTTTGGGCAAGATCTTGATTTTTCTTGTCTTCATAACTGTTATTTATCTATACGTACGTACTTACCTTCACGGTAAGTTATCTCGATAGGACAAGATATTTTTAGCACAACACGTTTTTATTTCATTTCATTTATTCATAAAGTTTCAGGTTTACACAGTAGATCTTCAAACTATTCTTATACCTACCTTAACCGTGTGTTAGTGTAAAGGTATACAGATGTATGAATATAATATTAGAATTTAAATTAATATTGATTACGTGCGAAAATAAAAATGAAATAAAAATACTTAACAATAAAAAATTAAAACATGTCAAACATAATAATGAAAAAATCAATCAATAAAATAAGTTTACGATTTATATTCAAAGAATTCATTTATATCTAAGTACTATAAAAACATTTTTCAGTCATCCATTTTGTCAAGTTAAATTTAATAAAGAAAGACGTAATAAAAACCGCAGAAATTCCATTTTGTAGCAAATAACTACAACTTTAAAAATCTATTGGATTTTAATAACCACAAAAACTATTTTGACTAACATAAGGTATCATTCTTTCCCCTTCGTGAATGACCCTTTTTCAAACGCAAGGGTTGATCGATCGAGTTGTTATGCTTTCGCTAAACTGTTGTAGTTGATAAACTAGAGTTAGCGAACTAGTAGGTAATCGTAATGTTGACTTATGTAAGTTCAGAATCTTCAGTCAATTTTAAAATTTTTAAAAATAGATAGGTTGGTAGAATAGTGGTCGAAATTCGGCAATGAGGCCATCATAATAAAACAATAATAAGTAAGGATACTAAAGTCATTAACAATGGATCATGATTTGAGTTTTGTGGTAGTGGTATCTTACGTAGCAAAAGACAAATAATGAGGGTAGATCGGTATATCTGCCAATAAAAACTAACTCGCAGTGACTTCAGTTATTCCGTGATCATGGTGCATGAAATTGTGCTGAAATATTGGAAAACTCAAAACTCAAATCATGGTAAATATCTATGATAGTTTTAAAAGTTAGGATACAATCTTTAAACTACTATTAGGAAAATAATTTTATAATCTTGACGATGCTCTTGCTGATGACTTAAATCCATACATTGTGAATGTACCTATTATATTTTATTGTTTAATTTTGTATTACTATATTGTATTGATCTGTCTGACTTTTCCAAGTCTACTTAATGTATCTGAATGGAATAAATGAGTCTGAACTGAACTAATCTAAAGTAGATTCAAATACGACGTAATTTTTTTTCGTAGCCGTCCCGCACTTTCGTAGCCCTATCTACGAAACTATTCTCGTAGCGCTTTAGTTGCGGACGACGAAAAAAGGAGGAATTTCTATGTTCGGCTGTCTGTATGTATGTTTATTTGTATGTATGTGCGCCAATTCTCCGTCCCGAAAAATTTAAAAATCAGTGTAATATTATGGAATTCGAAGTCGAATTTTAGTTTCTTCAAAACAATCAAATTATATTAGAAAACTTTCTAACTATTGTAAATATTTACAAAGAAATTTACTATTAAGTAATAGAAAAAAAAAATAGTATTTACATACAGTTAAGTTAACAGCAGGCTGTTGTATTATAATTATAGTAAAGTAAAAAGTATTTATTGCATGTCAAAACATATTATATTACATTTATTAACACATTCTTTATTAAAAAACAAGTTGTCTCAAAGGTTGAGTCACAATTTTAACAAACAAAAAATAAAGAAAAACAAAGCTTGTGTGTAATTTACAGACAGCTAAGTTGATTTTTTTACTAGGCTAAGCCTTTATCGAAGAAATCACGTGCACGAAAAATTATATCACTCGATTACTCAGTTACGGAGAATTTTGTCAGAAAATAACAAAAAGCGATAAAAGGTACCTATTTAAATGCAGGTAAATGTGGAAAATTATTTTTGAAGTAGGTACATTCATAATTTTTTTTCGCGTTGCGTGCGGATAAAAATCACTTATATGAAGTTGTGCGTTATATTATTTCTGATATAATAAAACTGATCTATAACTGCATTTAGGCAAATGTCAGTAGTTTTGACAAAAATACTAACAAGCTTTAAATTTTTCTCCCTAATATCAATATTATTTTGGACTACCTTTCAATGCTTATTTAGTCTTGTCAAAATATAAATTATGAAGTCAGGTTGCATGGCATGAAGAAAGAAACCTTATCCCATAGGTTAGATACCTCCTTTCTTAGGACAGTAAGCCTGCGATCATTTCAAAACGACACTAGGAACAACCAAAATGCGTACCTACTTAAAACCAGTCCAATTCGTTTGTCATTAAAAATACCTAGAAAGCAATTTTCATTTAAGTTATGTAGGTACTCTAGTATAGTTAGTTGACATGCCAATATTAGTAATTAACTGTATGGTCAATAAAAATAAATTTACTAAATTTATATTACTTATAGTTACTCAGTTTAGATTGAATTTACCTCCTTACATACCCATTCAAACGTCAATGGTAATGAAAATTCACCCTAGCTTACTAGCTAGTACTCGAACCAGTTCGGACCGCCGCAAGCCGGTTAGGGCTACTCTAGTCCCGAAATTTCCACAGGTGCGTATTAGTGCAAGCTGAGATATGCAGCCTGTGCATGTGTGCGTGCGTGTGAATGTATGAGTGAATGCAACTTGTTCTAAGGAGTAGATTCGGGGCTGTGGTACGCAACATTTTGTGCAAATGATCATTACTTATAAGAATATTATAAGCAGATGGATCTGGATCTCAAGGGTTACTTGTAGCTGGCGAGAGACAGCTCAGAACCAACATACCCCTCATTATCCATTAAGCTTAATTTGGGGGCGGGGGCAGGATGCATTCTAGGTCGCTGAGAAACATAAATAAGTAATGCCTTTAGAAGAGAATAGAAATATTGTATTTGTGTTACTTATAAAACTTAAATTAAATACAATGTTGACAAATAATATAGGCAAGCATAACACAAAATGGTCACAGGCTCAGTTTGATGCTGCAATGACATAAATGCCATTGCAGTGCTGGTTTTCTTTGCTCCTTTATACAACTAGTGCCGTTTTTCTGGTGATCTGATGATCACCAGAAAAACGGCACTACTTTACTGATGTAAATTACAGCTAAATTTACTTACCAGCTGCCTCATCAGTTTTTCACCACACTTAGACCACGGGTTGGGGTTCGCGTACGGCTAACCTAACTAGCTCATCTGGGACCTTAGCATTAGCTCTAACTATAAACAAAATATGTATTTAAATCTCTCCTACAGAAAAGTAGGCATTTTGATGCTTTATTTGAAATGATAAATGAAATGTAAGAGAATGAAATAATTTATCTAATTTTGGATCAGTTTGGTGCCGGGAAATCGCTAGCATTAATACCTATTTTGGTTAAATTTTCATTGTTCTAGAACAAAAATTAGGTATCTTAGCTGAAAAAAAAACATAACACACTTCTCTCATTACATTTCTACCAATAATCATAACTCATACTCAAAATTAGCTTACCTCAAACACATCCAAACACACATTATTTCAGAAAACACGAAAAATCTCTCAGAAATTAGTCTAAAAATGTTGCCCGCACCCGCCATAGAATAATGTTACACAGTAACAGGTCTGGCAGCCATTTTGAAAATGTTTTTAGTGCTTTCGAAATTCGGGGCCTAGGACAATGACCCCGTAGGGCCCGGGGCGGCAAGGGACGCCGTATCCGTCTTAAATTAGGCCCTAAAATATAGTTCACTGGTGAGCTGCCTACATATTTTTGCACTTACATTTGTTTGTTGCCAACATACTTTTAAAACAATTATTATTCTTAAGTGTACTTATTTGATTTATTTTTTAATGTTTGTGTTAAGTAGGTAATAATTTCTAAAATAAGTTGCTACATTGTTACCTACTTTATTGGCTATGTTTGATTTTATTTTTGCTGTATGTGTATATGAACCAAATAAAAAGCTATTTAACAATCTGAAGACTGTCTGTTAAAACGAAAGTAAAAAACTAAATCGGTTCAATAGCACGCCACAGATTTACACAAACAATTATAAAATAAGTTCTGCCCGCAGCTTCGCTTACGTGATACATGGATAAATTTGGCCTGGACGACTTAAGAATAATCTAACGACCTAAACTAAAAATTATTTTTAGATTTCGAGCAGTAGTTTCGGTGATAATGATAACACATTATAAATGAATTTACAAAGCTTTACGCTGTCTTTTTTTTAATTTAAGACCTTCGTTTGCACACACGCTCACATGCAGGCACAATCTCATCTGTTGTGACGATATGGTATGACGAAGGTCTAAAATACACCTATTCACTCTTGTCTTGAGGAGACCCAGGTTGTAGTGTCCGGAAAAACAGAAGCAGGCAGCGAGTTTCAAACCTTAGCGGTACAAATGATAAAGGTAGAGGAGAACCGAGAAAGTACGAATAAAAGGAATCTTATATCTTTAAATGAGCAATTCTTGTATATAATTGGAATCTCGGAATCGGCTCCAACGATTTTCATGAAATTTAGTATATAGGGGGTTTCGGGGGCGATAAATCGATCTAGCTAGGAATCATTTTTAGAAAATGTCATTTTATTCGTGTTTTATCGATAATCAACTTAAACATAAACTTACTTCTTTTTTAATATGACTCTTCCTGACATCTATTGGCGAATAATAATACTATTTTTTGTGAGCAATAAAATTATTCCAGTAGATGGCGTTGTTAAGTAACACGAAGTCAATGAGTGTTTGCTTTGAGGTTAGACTAAGAAAATTAATTGTTTATTTATATTATTTGTGTGTTCTTAATGCACGTGTTCACTTAAAAATGCCTACACGATGAACGCATCTAAATGTATCATAATTTCCAAAAAACACAATATATAAAAAAAAAATAAAAAAATACCGAGCAAAGCTCGGGCACCCAGGTACTATAAATAAATACATTAATAATGCTGAACAATTTCAAAAACACACAGCATTATCTAGCCCCAAACTATGCAGAGCTTGTGTTATGGGTACTAGATGACTGATAGCTTGTGTTATGGGTACTAGATGACTGATATACTTAATACAATGACAACCAATAAAAATGATAATGGTTGACCAGCTTTCAAAATGCATTCAGATAACTAACTTTATATTTAGGTTTCCGATAAAAAAAAAAACTTACCAAATATCATGATTCTCGGTCGGCGCCTTGTCAGCGCTGACGGGAAGTACCCTATAGGTTTTAATCCCTTGCAAGAATCATTTTTTTTGTGGATAAACTATAAATTTACGGTATTCGGATGTTTTTCTTTACTTTTTCTATAAGATCTTGCTTGTTGCCAAATTACATTACATTACATTTATTTATTACCATTATGTACGTACATAGATAGGTAACTTAGGATCTAATTATAGCTAGGGTTAGTAAATACACCCTGTTGGGCACTTGTTGCAATATTGTTTGTTAACTCATGTATTATTTATTTCGTGTTATTAATGTACAATTAAAGTTAGTCAAATTATATCAATTAATAATAAGTATATAAATGTCTATTTGTGTACTAATGTCAGTTTTAGTTGTTAATAATAATATTATTTCACTATAATAACATTTATTGATTAGGAAACATTTTAGCTTATTGGTAAAAAGGTTGTATTTTGTCGTGTCTTTTATTTCTTGGGGGAGTTTATTGTATACTAGCGATCCGCCCCGGCTTCGCACGGGTGCAATTTAGAAAATGCAAAAGATATACCCGTGCGAAGCCGGGGCGTGTCGCTAGTCCTATGTCCGTCTCCTGGTTCTAAGCTACCTCCCCACCAATTTTCATCCAAATCGGTTCAGCCGTTCTTGAGTTAAATAGTGTAACTAACACGACCGTCTTTTATATATAATATAGATTTTAATTGACATTGTGTAGGGCGCTTTACTATGAATACATAGATTAGATTGAGGTTGTACTAATTTATTTCTACCGGCTCTGAGGCTATAAGGTCTAGATAGGTCCTGTAAGTTTTGGTATAGTTGTGGATATTCTTTAAAGAATTTACATAGCTCCAGAATATATACCGTCGGTAAGGTTAAATTCTTTAGTTTTTTTTAAATGCGTTTTACAATTGTCCATCCTATCAATGTTAACCAAGATGCGTATGCACTTCTTTTGTAGAATAAACAGGTCTTCCGTGTGTGCACTATTTCCCCAAATGATCACATGATTCTAGATTAACAAGCCTTACTGCTTACAGATATTTTGTGCATGACTTTTCTTGAATGTGTCAAAAAAGCGGGCATAAACAAAAAAAATTGTATCTTTTGATTGCGTTGACTTGGATGTTTGATTTTTTTCGCAGCTCCAAGGCGTTACAGAATTAAGTATTTGATGTTAATTTGTACTTGATACCTCCACGCGTTCCTGAGAAAAAGGTATTGACAGACAGATGGACAGACGGACAGACGGACAGAAGGTAAACAAAGTGATCCTATAAGGGTTATTTTTTCTTTTTGAGGAACGAAACCCTAATATTAAAAATAAAATAAACATCCACCTCAACATAGAACCTCCTCCTTTTTCGAAATTGGTTAAAAATGCAAATTGCACAAACTACCTAGCACAGCCATAACTTTCATACACATTTTAATTATAGTCCGTGAATCCAGTTGGCAAAAACTCATGATAGCGGTACAGTGGTGGTTTTCTAACTTTTCACTTTAAAGGGTTTTTTCGAACCCCCTCCCCTAACCCTGGGGGGTAGGGGGGCGCCTGAGTAAATACCCGAAGTGGACCAGAGGTTGCTAATTTGATTCCTATAGTATGTATGTTTGTGTATGTGTATGGGTGAGGATTAAGGTCACTTTGTTTTTGTTATTGCGATTCAAATTTAATAGAAAAGGATTTTGGTTTTGTGTTTGTAAAACCTACATTGTAATTAAAGATAAGTTATGTGAACTAATCAACAGTGACAACACTGTAATTATACGCTTAAAACTCCTTATTGAGTGATATATTCCTTTCTAATACCAAAAACTAATACCACTGGTATTTGTTTATCACCCTAATTAATATTCTATTTCCAACGAACATCACTCATAGACGAATCACAAAACAAGATTTAAATGGTATGAGAGACAATCAGTAATAAAATGCTATTCCACTCTCGCTATTGCGTGTGACCATTACGTCCAGCCGTGGACGTGTGCCCACTACACAAGTTCGCCGCTAGACATAGTGGACACACGTCCAGTGCTGGACGTAGTGGAATCATGTCCACTGCTGGACATAGTATAAGACACCGTAGATTTAGTTTTAAATCTAGCATAAATTTAATACTAAAATAGATTATTTATATTGCTATTTTAGTGAACCCTAGTGTGTAGATAAACATAATTTAGGAAGTCATTATTAATAAAAAAATATGTAATATTCCTAAAGTCATTTACAACGGGATATTCACCATGATATGAGTTTTTTATTATCCTGAAATATTTAAAAGCTCTAAATTCAAGTAATGGTAAATATCCCGTTGTAAATGATTTCGGTGATAGTAATCATGATAGTTTTATAAATGTAATATTTGTATCAATAAATAATGTATAAGTATGAGTTTGAACGTAAACCGATGTTGATGCTGAAAGAAACGCGAGGACGGAGTATTATTCATATATTTGAGAACAAGTCCAATTTTGTTAAAAAATATACAGTACCTATCTTAAATTATTATTGTTAACTAGCTTCTGCCAGCGACTTCGCACGCGTTTTTCAAGGATAAAAGTATCCTTTGATTCCAGGTCAAGGCCTATATCTATACAAAATTTCAGCTCAATCGGTTCATTAGTTTTGGCGTGAAGAAGCCACAAACATCCATCCATCCATCCATACATCCAAACTTTCGCATATATAATATTAGGAAGTGGGATTGAGCTATTTTTTTATGACATATAATATTTTTTATAGACTACATTTCACTATCGCGGCATGTAGCATGTAGGTCTAGCTAGTGTAATAGATCAAGTAAGAACCCACAACCTGACCCTCTCGCGGTAAATTCCGCGAATGATGGGGAAAAAATCCTCAAGTAGCTACATTTGAACTTATAAATTGACTTACAGGATCGTATATTCGGAATCCTGTACAAAAACATTATTGGCGTTTGAAACGACGCCTCGGGGCGACATCGATCCTCTACACATTGCGCCCGTACTCCTTACCACGTGGTGCAGGGGATCAACGGAGGCGGGGAAGCGAGGTCAGGTGAGCAAACGCGACCACTTCAAAAAAAAAATACTACTTAGTAGACGGTACTAAGTAGTATAATTTTTTTGGAAGAAGTTTTTTAGAAGTCGACTTAGTACCATCTACTAAGTAGTATACCTTTTTGGAAGTTGGCGCGTTGTCCAAAAACAGTAAGTATACTACTTAGTAGATGGTACTAAATAGTATACTTTTTAAGAAGTTGGCTGTGTTACACCCCTGTGCCTCGGAAAGCACGTTGAGCCGTTTGCCCTGCGCCTGACCTCTCACCGGTCGTGTCGGTCTGCCGTCCCACCGGATTATGAGAGCAAGGGAATAGAGAATCCACCTGTGTTTGCGCACACACTTGTGCACTATGTCCTGCGAACATTACTAGTCTCCGTTGTGACAGGCACCGTGGCCTAAAATTGAGCTAGGGGATATCATCATATCGTTAGTATTCACTTCATTCTGTAACTAATCAACTGAACGTACGATTTGTTCCACGTTCGCCTTCAGAGTTTTGCCCCACATGTAAAATTCCACGTTCGCCCCACAATATATTCCTTGCTTGCCCCGAAAATATTGTTATGTACACACGAAAATCTACATTTAATATAAGACAGCTATAGATGTAGCTCGGGGCCTGAATTATAACCATCATCAATATCTACAACCTATACTCGTCCACTGCTGGACGCAGGCTTCCCCCTGATAAGCGGCTTATTACATATAGGCCGATATAATCCGAAAATATGCGTACAAGAAGAAGAAGAAAAATAGTTATTAGACTCAACATAAAACACAAACAAAATATTATTGTAGGAAACCAAAAATAAGGGAACTACTTATAGTACTAATTCACATGTAATAAATAAAACACACTACAAAGGTAAGGAACAGTTTCTAGTAACACCAATATTACCCCCGCATCCTCTCCAACTTGCGCCACAAAGACCAGCGAACCCTATCTAAAATCGTTCCTAAATAAAACACGCATAGAGGCTCCTACAGGATTACCCTACGGCCTTCAACTAATAAATTGCTTAATAATGAAGGGCGAAGCCTTTTTTCATCCCTTCTGGTAATGCCTGTTGGTTGCCTGTTGTATTTGTCGTTGGTGAATATTTTAATATCCTTTTTCGATTTTGGGTCAGCATTCTAATTGGAATTTTGAACTGAAGGGCTGGTTTGGATTAGTGGGGAGTTTTGCCACTTCTTTTCGCAGCGTTAGTGGATTCATAAAGAATGTTTGATAATATTATTAGTAGTAGTATATAGTATTTTTATTAATGTATACTTATTTATATTATATACCTTTTGAAAAAGATTTCTCATTACTTTGTAACTAAAAGACTTAAAAACTTTGCAAACCATACGACAAATTCATAGACAATTGTTTCAATGAAATAATTTCTAAAAGAAACCTTAAAAACTCAAACATAAAACTGAAGTAAGTTTTTCTTTATGTTTTGTTTGGCTTATACAAAACTCAAGTTTCAGATGGGATTTTTTTTTAATTTTTGCGAATTCTATGGTTTTGTGTGTGGTATTGTTTATCCTAACAATTTGTTTGTTTCTAAAGTTTTAGGGCTTAGTAACAAAGACGATAACGTAAGCATAAGTGAAGGCACGTGAAGGTAAAATTGCCTAAGATCCGCCCGGTAGAGAATAAACAATCGCTTCCAGCCGCAACTCGCTCACTTGGTATTTGGATACAGCGTAATAAGTCGGGCATATTGTTGAGCCTAATAAATTTAATGGTTAATAACTAAAAACTGACTTCAACGACGTCAATCAACCTTTACACAACAATGAAAGAATCATCAAAATCTATAAACAATTGGCGAAGATATCACCAAAATTGTTGTAGCTGGTCGTGATTCCTCATAACTCGTTTTTTTTAATAATTTTTGGGGATAAATACTAATCTCTCGGAAATAAAATATTGATGAAAACATCGCGGAATTATTCTCTATACATTAGTAAAAGAATCAAAATCGGATAACCATGACTTTGTAGCACATTTTATTTCGGATTCTCTAATAATAACGTGAACAGAAGTGGACTTGACTGCTCTACGCTAGGGTAGACTAGACTCTAGAATTGAAACGGAAACGCTCACGACGATATTGTTAGGCTTATTATTAGTTTTAAGATAGTTATGTAACTTATTATTATAATTTAGGATAACGTAGGCTAAATACTTTTATGTAAATCGTTTTTATCTTTTTTCATCCTGTCCAAAGGAGGGCGTGACTGAACGTGACAGTTTTATACTTTGAGCGGGAGTATTGTTGCATTATGATTGAGTTTTATATGTTTACTAGCGATCCACACCGGCTTTGCACGGGTGCAATTTAGAAAATGCTAAAGATATACCCGTGCGAAGCCGGGGCGTGTCGCTAGTATAGCCTATGTCACTCCCGAGTAATGTAGCTTCCCAACGGTGAAAGAACTTTTCAAATCGGTCCAGTAGTTTCGCAGCCTATTCCGGGCAAACAAACAATCAAATCTTTCCTCTTTATAATATTAGTATAGATGTACTAGCTGCGCCCCGCGGTGTTACCCGCTTTTTTATGGTTATTTATGACCCACGGAGACTGATTTATGGAATAAAAAGTAGCCTATGTTTGATTCCAGGTTTAGTGCTACATCTATGCAAAATTTCAGCTCAATCGTTTCAGTAGTTTTGGCGCGAAGAAGTGACAAACATCTATCCATCCAAACTTACGAATTTATAATCATCATCATCATCATCATCAACCTATATCAGTCCACTGCTGGACATGCCTCCCCTAATGAGCGCCATAGCGCCCTGTCTTCAGCTTTTTTAATATTAGTGTGTATTGCTTGCTAGATAGGTACCACATAGGTAAATGAATTTTAAAGATGAAGACCAAATTATAATGGTCCCCGAAACGTTAACACAGATTGTACGAAATCCTGAAACCTATTTTGGAGCTAATAACCTGAATTACACTTTCCAGCCTAATTCAATACAAACATGTCGACCGGCTAGGTTCAAATTCCGATGTCTCGCAAAATGAAATTTTGTTAACACCTAATATTTGAGAAGAGCTCCGGAACCTCAAGGGTCAGAGGTACCTGTACTTCGCAGCATCCGCGCCAAAGGGTACACAACGATTTCTACAGTAAACCGTTGTAATGCGTGCCTTCGGACATATTTAAAACACAAAGTTTTCCGTATCCAACCCTCCCGGGCCCACATTTCGGTAGTTAGCGAGCTGTGAGCGGGCGAAAAGAGAAAAAAGATCCCTTGCCAAGTAAAAAATAGGTAGTTTTAGCTAATCTGCATGCCGGGAGGCTGTTTTAAACTCGGCCGGGGGTGGTTTTAGGCATTTTAACACTGTACAAAAATGGAGGCGGTGGGGGCGCGTGTGTGGAATCGGACGTATTATGTGCGAATCTATTTATGTGATGTACCCCCCGCGTTAATATCGGTTGCCATGGCGACGGGGCGATTACTGCAGCGCATCTACTCGATTTTTCGTCGCTTTTTCCGTTGTAATCAAATGAGGTCCCGCCCGTGCGAGGGGGTAATGGGGTCCTGGGGGGTGACACGCGTGTACTCAATTATCCGCAGTGAATCAATAGCTGCGAGATGAGGGTAGTTCTGATGTTTGTGCCGCGAGTAATGCCTTTTTATCTCTTTAATTTTTTGAAAGGATTTTTTCGTTTTCGCGGCTCAAGTTGACCTAATTCTGCTTCCGGGATAGAGTTCTGAAATTATAATTTACCTGCACGGTTGTTGGAAAAACAGAGTGATGTTTTTTTTGAGCGTCGTTATCCGTTCCGTTGTTAAAACAGGGTTAAAATAAACCATGTAATATATGTATAATAATGGTTGAGATCAAGGTTTCTAACCTATGTTTTAACCCAGGAATGTGTTTTGAAAAACGCAAGAGAAAACGTAAAATGCTTTTTCATTTGACGGTAATATTGCAAACCGCTTTAAATGATGTTACCCAGTAGGTATGGTTTTTTCTTTTACGGGAATCAAACTTGCTGCCTCTGTGAGTAGGTAAGGTACTCACAGAGATGGCAAGTTTGATTCCTGTAAAAGAATGTAGGCACAATAGGCATCTTCAGTTTTTTTTTTTTTTTTGAAATATTTTGTTTCCGATTATTTTATTATCCCTGATGGTCCCCGTTATTATCTGTTATAACTATTGCTAGTATACCGACTCCACGCATTTGTTACTTTTGTGACACATACACGCCTATAAAGTTTCCTTATTGTTGACAGGTGAGTGAATGAAAACTGAATGAAAGAATGAAACATTTCATAGACACATTTAAAAATAGAGATGCTAATCTGTCAGTTCGAAAAATATCGGGAAGAAAAGTTTATATTTTTATTATATGGGGTCGACAGATTGCATAGTGAACATTATTACGGTTGATTTTTCCATGAAAATTATTGAAATAGTATAAAAATTAAAGTAAACCACAGTACTTAACTCAATCTGTATTTTTTTTTTCTTTTTTCCCAGTGAAAGGATTTTATGCCACGGGTAGAAGCTAGTAGCAAATAAAACAACAAATATATAATACTTACTATTTTATTCTATGTATTGAATATTTTGATTCTAAAAATTAAGTTATTTAAACGCCTGAGTATGTTTTTAAAATAACACAAAATGTTGAGTATAAATAACAAATCGATTACGACTTCTTCATATACAAATTACGACCGATGTGGCGCAGCGGGCGAAGGTCTGCCTGCGACGCGGAAGGTTGCGGGTTCGACTCCCGCCCGGAACAAATATTTGTGCGCTCCACAGAAATTTGTTCCGGAGGTCTGGGTGTTTACTATGTATAATAAAAAATATCTATCTATGTAATACATTGTATTATGTGTATCAGTCATCTAGTACCCATAACACAAGCTCTGCTTAGCTTGGGGCTAGATGATGCTGTGTGGATTGTCCGGCATTATTATTATTAAATTGTCATAAAAATAGAATCTCACATGACTTTTGGTTGTCAATCGAACTGACAGAATAGTAATAAAAGCAGGGAATGATGATAACAAGCTATAAGCAGAGAATATATAATAATACTAAGTATGTATAAGTTCAAATTCTACATGAGTTATTATTGATCTTATATGAACTTCACAAAACTCACTTCACTTTTGAAACAAACTTCTTAAATCTACGCACCATAAACCGGACTAATTCGCAAAGTCATTCACTGTTTTTTGTCTGTGGGTTGTCTTTGCCTCGTCGCTTGATGGTTCGTTTCGTACACACGGCGTTATTTGTACAGCCTGACTAACCGAACCACAGCCACCGTCCGACCGGCGGCGACCGATGCCGCCTCATAATTCATTAATTATTTACTTTTTACATTTAGGTATAATAGAAAAGTTAACATGTTTATAATGTACTTTGTAAAGTGCATGTGTCTACAACGCACCTGACGATCGAGACGTGACACGATCCCTCTGGCCTTCACTGAAAAGCAGCGCTTGGTGGACACATTAGCGTGTACCCAGCACAATGCTGAGTGGAGGCCATATTTGTCATAAACACTACTACGCACAGGATAAATTAATTATGTAGCATTTTAACATAGTTGTAAGGTTTGTGTAGTAGTTGTGTTAAGGTTAAATGAAAATATTTTCTTTCTTTCTTTTTATCGAGTAATTTAAAGACCGTTGTTTCAAATTTTACTATTAGCATAAGCATTTTAATATAGAGCGATTCGTATCGATTATTTACTCATATTATCTCAAAAGTACCTACACTTTCACTGCTGGACAAAACAAGGGGGGTTTCACATAAACACCACACTTGGTGATCGCAGTAGAGGTGATAAATATTATACACAGAAGGAAGTTGCTGCCCTTCTTCTGGTAGTGTTCCTAAGGCGATTAGCACACTGCGCCGCATCACGCAGCGTAGTGCGTGAATGCGTGATCTATCTTTGCTTGTAAGTATCTCCGTTTGTATAGAAAACACGCACAGTCCAACACACAGAAAATGCATACACGCGCGCCCAAGCGGAGAAATAAGCACCCCCGCGCGTGGGTGCGGGGCGAGACGCACAATATGGCACACGGAGTCCCTCAGTGCCGTGCGTGATTTTGGAAGGGTTTTGAATGAAGTGAGTCTGAGCCGTCATGAATCCACAAAACGCAACTACGCGCGTTAGTGCGTAAAACACCCGCACGATGATGTAGATCTGCACTCCCGCAAGTACGCGCGTAGGTGCGTCGACACGCAACATGCAGCGTGGTGCGGGCAGTGTGATAATCGCCTAAGTGGACTCTCTTACATCCACGGGCTGACTTGAAGAGTCGATACTTCCGCCGCGACACCACGGCTTTGTCGTAAGTAATATTAATTTTTATTCATTTGAATCTCTCTTTCTATAAGTCAATGACAAGGACAGCAAAATTCTTTGTGGTAGTTTACTCTGAGTGATACACTTTTTATTTATTTATTTACTTAATTAATACGGTAACACCAATTACATTAATTTAAGGACATAAGTATACATACAGACATACATATGTAAGTATACATATTTACGTACAAGTTTTTTTTTCGTTTATTATGATTTTATGCATAAAGGTATTGGTCTTAGGTGTAGGAAGTCTTTTGCATAAAGAAACGAACTAATGACACTGACACCTCAATTTTTGAAGACCGCCTGGGTGTAATCACACTTCTTTTGAAATTGATTCATTATCTTAATGCAATATTTATGACTAGCGATCCACCCCGGCTTTGCACGGGTGCAATTCAGAAAATGCATAAGATATACCCGTGCGAGCCGGGGCGCGTCGCTAGTTTAACCTATGTCGCTCCAAGTAATGTAGCTTCCCAACGTGAAAGAATTTTTCAATCGGTCCAGTTGTTTCGGAGCCTATTCAGTTCAACAAACAAACAATCCAATCTTTCCTCTTTATATTATAAGTATAGATTTACTCCATCTGAATAGTTCAGTGAGAACTATCATGACCACCTTGGGCCTACGCGAAATAACAAAAGGGTTTCTATGTAGGTTTTCTTACATAGGTAAAAACTAGATTCACTTACCACCCCATAGATGGCGGTGTGTACGTTTAGTAGCGCCACCTGTTAGAATTTTCTCGAACTCCTGACGAAAGTTCTACTATAAGCTCCTCTGAGGTTGAGAACCCTTTTAGTAATTCACCCCAATAATAAAGGTTTCCCTGCCTTACAATTAGTTCCTTCATTATACCTATCCTACTTCACACAGTTTGGATGAATGGATGGATGGATGTTTGTGGCTTTTCAACGCCAAAACTACTGAACCGATTGAGCTGAAATTTTGCATAACTGTAGCCCTAGACCTGGAATCAAACATAGGCTACTTTTCATCCTGGATAAGGGCGTGTGAAGCCACGGGCAGCAGCTAGTACATTATAAAGGGGAAGGTTTATGCCGTTCTGAAGACTTATGGCAGAAGACTAGGTACCTTCTATATGGACTGAGCTGAAATTTTGCACACAAAGATAACCTGAAATAACAATTATATTTATTTAAAACTTTATCGTACTGAAGTTCAAAGAGCCACCTTTTGTACCACCCATGTACCATTTGTACTTCAGTGCAATATTTTATTAACCGACTTCCATAAAGGAGGAGGTTCTCAATCGGGCCGTATGGTTTTTATGTGTTTATATTACACAATTCATATCTCCGCCAATAGTTACTATCTGAGTTTTATGATTCTTTCAATAATAATAATGTATATAATATAATAATTTATAGAATTTGATTCCGCGGTGGTCCCATACATTTTTATTCCCGTGGGATTCGTATTTATCCCGGAAAACTTAAAAAAACAACTAAATACTGTAGAAGAATCACGACTTGATTGAGTGAAATCTTCTCCAATTGGTTATAGATTTTGATGATTCTTTCATTTTAAAAAGATTTTAAAAAGAAGAATGCATTAACATGTTACCCTCATTTTCATGGTTAAATCGGCTCCGCGTTAATTTAATTAAATAAAATACTCAAAGTCTACGTATCCTAATAAATACTATACAACATCATAAATAAGCAAGTAAAGTTCGTGTGACAGTGTTTTCCAATAAAACTAACACATTTCTGAAGAGAAAAGTGAACAATTAGTGCAGAATTGATTGAACTCTTAAGAGTCAAATCCGGTGAAAATACTCTCAATTAGGTGAACTGTATCATATACACAGTGTATTTCGTGCTTTCCCAAACATTTATGCAGTTGTCTAGTGAGTAAACAACAAATACTACTTTTGTTTACAATAACTCAAAAGTGTCGGTGGTGTTATAAAACTGTGACTCATTGAACAGCACAAAATAACGAACTCTTTACCGTAAATTTACACCTATAGTGCCAATCAAAATTTTGACTGAAAATCTAAAGTCAAATTGGCTTAGCGGTTACATGACGCGGTTCACACGCTGATGACACCAGGATCGAATCTTCCAGGAACAAGCTGCAAATTGTGCGTGAATATTTTTTTTCCGTTCAAGCTCATACAACGCACTAATTACACGAGGAACGTTTCGAAAGATAACAAAGTCGTATTTGTTTACTACATAAGTTGCGAACCACGACTCAACTGTATTCAAACTACGGACCCAGCGAGCTCAGAACTACTGAGCACATCCACAAGAGGGCACTATGAGTAGTATCAATATGAGTTGCGGGGCCTGTAACTCGATAATGTTAGCATCAGACGACAGATTGGCATGTACTATACAGAGTTGCAAAAAGTGGTACCACAAGGCTTGCGTCGGAGATTACAATGCATCTCCAGGTTCATGGGTGTGTCCGGAATGCCACTGCGCGCAGAAGAAAGGCGGAGACAACAGTCTTACCCCGGTCGGCGCGGGGAAGAAAACCAGTACAAATCGCGACCCGAATGTTACCCATAGAATTAAAAAGATTCCGATTCCTCCGATTTCTTCAGATGAAGAGACCACAAATAAGGAAGCGACCACGTCACAGCTTTCAGTGGAAGTTCGTAGCTTGAGGCAGGAGGTATCTCTACTGAAAGATCAACTTGCTCTAGCTATTACAATACTGACCAGCTACGACTTGAAACTAGAAGGGTATTCCCAACAGGTGCAAGCACTTCATAAGAGGTATGAGCAAGCGGGGAATATTCCAGTAGCCAAT
The DNA here is from genome assembly GCA_028535905.1 of Quercus berberidifolia. Taxonomy (NCBI): domain Eukaryota; kingdom Viridiplantae; phylum Streptophyta; class Magnoliopsida; order Fagales; family Fagaceae; genus Quercus; species Quercus berberidifolia. The sequence goes on from JAPQVW010000242.1 coordinate 30,520, forward strand.
CATTCCAATGAACCTCGCGAGGTAAAGGCGGGGACAGCCAACAAGCAAGCCGAAAAATCAAAACCGACCAGAGCACACGCGCAACCTTTAGTAACGTTGCCCAGCCCAGTAAACAAACCTACAGAGAAATCAAAACATGTCGTTGCAAACCCCCGGACGCCAGTAGCGCCACCACGTTCAGACACGGACACCCGCACCAAGGGGATGCAGCATCGTGCAGGAGAAACCGGTTCCGGGGCCTGTGGATCATCGGGTTCAGCCCTTAACCTAAACCATGAACCTGAAGACCAGCAGCAGTGGGCGGAAGCAAGGAGAAGCCGGAGGCCTGCCTCGCTGTGTGGTACCGCAGGCCCGGCTATAACAACACTGAAAGCCGTGGAGCCCCGGAGCTATATTCACCTGTGGAATATGGAGTCAAGCGCTGAAGAGATCCGTACCTACCTTCGGGACCTGTGCCCCGGCGGGACCTGCTCAGTGACGGAACTGTCGGCGAAGGGGGACTACAAGTCTTACAAAATAGGAGTTCCACTAGCGTATCACGAAATCTGTCTGTCCGTCGAAGTATGGCCCGTTAACGCGAAAATAAAGCCCTGGATTGTATATCCACCTAGATACGATGCTCACAAACCTAACCAGCCCTTTCGTGTCGGCGAAGAAAACCGGCGGCGCTAAAAAAGTTAGTAATATTGAAATATATTACCAGAACGCGAGAGGACTGCGAACGAAGTTAAATCGGTTCTTCACAAACATAGAGGGTTCAGGGTGTGACATTTTCGCGATAACAGAAACGGGCTGCAACGACTCGATAGACGACGCAGAGATTGTACCACCGGGGTTCCAGATACTGAGGTGCGACCGCACGGACGGAAGAAAACACGGCGGGGTATTCCTAGCATCCGCGCCGCGAGTATTGTTGCGGAAAGTAGACGTACCAGCGGGGATAGATGTTAATAATTGTGTCTTCGAAATAATAGGGGCAACAGTTCATTTAAATAGTAATTTTTTGTTTTTTTGTAGTGTGGTGTACATACCCCCAAATAGTACGGACAATGATTATATGATTTTATTTAGAATAATCGAAAATTGGTGCGTAAAATACAATTCGTGTTTAGTTTTAGGTGACTTTAATATGTATTCTTGTAATGATAATGTTATTAATTATTTTGAGTTTGTGACAGCCTTCTGCGAGTTCGCTCAGAGAAATGAGGTAAGGAATTGTAACGATCGTATTTTGGATTTAGTGCTAGTCTCTCTGGGCATGGATGAGGTGGTGGTTTGCCCCGCGGACGAGGAGCTGGTCCCGCGCGATGAGCAGCACCCGCCGCTCGCGGTGTCGGTGTGCCGCGCACCGCCCACCGCACGCGCGTCGCCCTCCGCGCCGCCGCCGCCCCCGCCAGACGGCGAACACCAATGGAACTTTTCCAAAGCTGATTATCACAAACTGTATTCGTCGATTGCAGCAGCGGATTGGAGTCCTCTCTATGAAACACGAGATCCCGAGGAAGCCTTGGATTTGCTCTATTGCACTCTAATAGAAATTTTTGACATATGTGTTCCCAAAAAACGCCATCATCAAACAGACTCTAGGTATCAGTATCCCAACTGGTACACAGCGGACATCATAAGAGAGATTAAACTGAAGGCAAGGCTGCATAAGCAATACAAACAAGGAGTATCGAGTTATGTAGCATTTTCGGAAAGTAGAGCAAGGGTGAAGAAAATGATAGAGGAGGCGCAAACTCAGCAGCAACAACGAGTAGAGCACCGTCTGACGGAGGATCCGAAATCGTTCTGGAATTTTGTGAATGCAAAAAGAGGGACCGTGAACCGAAAACAGATTACACTTAACGGAAAAACTCTCTCGGAACCGGAATGTGCGGAGGAATTTGCGAGGTATTTTCATTCGGTTTTCGGTACCTCACCGGCTCAACTAGACGTGGCAGCGGCGGAGGTGGCGAGCCCTGCCAGCGCCGCGCGCGTGCACCTGCCGCGCCTGACGCTGGCCGAAGTGCGCGCGGCGCTGACGAGGCTCAAACCGAAGCGGTCCGCAGGCCCGGATGGCATACCAATGTTTATTATAAGAGACTGTCGAATGCCGCTTGCGGAACCACTCGCCTACATTTACAATGCTTGTCTAGAGAAGTCACACTTTCCAGAACGATGGAAGATAACAAGAGTTATTCCAATACCTAAAGGCTCTGGATCAGATGTGACGGAATACCGACCGGTGGCCATTCTGTCGACGGCGGCGAAGGTCTTTGAGTCAGCCATGCAGCGCAGCATGCAGGAGCAGATCTCGGCACGCCTATCCGACGCGCAACACGGTTTTCGGCCGGCTCATAGCACCTCAACGAATCTCCTTGACTCCATGGCCTTCGTGCTACCGCAAGTCGACGCAGGGGTGCAAGTCGACGCCGCCTACTTCGACTTCAAAAAAGCGTTCGATCTAGTCGACAACGACATCTTGCTTCAGAAGCTGGCGACGATCGGCTGCACTACCAAACTGCTGCAGTTCTTCGCGAGCTATATGAAGGACCGGCGGCAGTATGTCGACTACGCGGGATGCAGATCACAGGCTTACTCGACCTTAACCGGCGTGAGTCAGGGAAGTAATTTGGGGCCGCTAGAGTTTATCATAATGATAAACGACCTACCCACCGTCGTCAAAGACGCCAAATGCTTGATGTTCGCGGACGACCTTAAGTTACTCTTGCCCATCAAGGACGAAGAAGACTGTCTACGCCTTCAGCGGGACGTCGATAGAGTGGTAGAGTGGAGTAGGGTAAATGAACTCCAGTTTAATATCAGCAAATGCTCTATAATTACATTTAGTCGAGCTAAGACACCGCTCTACCACGACTACCAGTTGAAGGGTAGTCAGCTGAAGAGAGTCGACTCGGTAAGGGATTTAGGGGTTCGTCTGGACGACAAGCTACATTTCCGGGGGCAGGTGGTCAACATCTGCAAGAAGGCCTTTAAAACTTTAGGATTTGTACTCCGTCAGACAAACAGCTTCAAAAACCTGCAAGCAGTAAAATCTCTCTATAATGCTCTAGTAAGAAGCCATTTGGAATTCAATTCAGCGATATGGGCTCCGCATGAGGCCAAGTACAACCAAATGATAGAGCGCATACAAAATAAGTTCACGAGATTCTTATACCTGAAGATCTACGGTATACCCCTTCTACCCTTTGATGTATCCAACCTTGTTTGTTATAGGCATGGTTGGATACAACAAGCTAGAAGTAAGGAGGGATGCAGGGCTCGCTCTACATTTGTTTAAGGTGTTGAGAGGGATGATCGCCCATCCAGATATTTTGGAAGAAATGCGTCTGAACGTACCCGCGGACTTTGTGCACAGACGAAGGCGTCCCGCCCTATTCGCAGTGCCAAGAGGGCGAACTAACCTGCTAAATAAAGCACCTCTGACGCGCGGCATCCGCACGCTTAATCTGATTGCCGAGAAAATCGATCTTTTTTACTGTTCCCGGAGCGAATTCCAAAAGGCTTTGTTTTCTATTTTATGTTATCACAGTTAGATTTTCTGTTATGTCCTAAATTTTTTATAGATTAATGAATATTATTTTATTGTGTATTTAATTGATTAATTAATTTAATTTTTAATCCGATTTTAATTGTTGAATTTAATTAGCTAATGCTGGCTTTTGGATGTTTATTATTATTTTTATTTTGATATTATAAAATTTCTTTGACAATGTATAAGTATCTGCATCATTCATGACAAATAATTGCGTGAATCTATTTTTGACTTTTAACAACTAACTAGTTTTTTGTTGTATGATGTTAAATGATTTTATAATTTGAATAATATTAACTAGGATAAGACTAGAATAAGGTACTCTATTGCATTGGGTGAGCCCGTTAGGATAGATGTACATGTTTATAAATAAATAAATAAATAAATAAATAAATTTTGTTGTGTAAAGGCAGATAATATATAATAGTAAAGGTTTATATACGTCGTTGAAGTCGGTTTTTAGTTTTTTTAAACAATTAAATTAAAGGCTACCATTCATCCGTAAAAAAACGCGTGCGAAGCAGCCAGCGGGCAGCAGCTAGTATTTAGATAAAGGTATGGCGGGACTTTTTTATTAGTATTTAGGTGTAGTTTC
>JAPQVW010000243.1:0-34584 GCA_028535905.1 Quercus berberidifolia
GCTCAATTTATACAGATTCAGACATTATTATTCCGCGCCTGTCACAAAAATAATAACTTTTAACTGAGTAAAACGTTAGTTTTACCTATTTAATGTTTAGTTACTTTTGGAAAATAAGTGTTCATTGATTTTTGTAAATGTACATAGAACGACAAAACTATTTAGTTGCTGACTCAAGTGTTTCTTGTAGTAGGTATTTATGTTCATTGCTCAAGTCAGTCAAAATATTAACTAACCGTTGATTGACGTCGTTGAAGTCGGTTTTTAAAACAATGAAAGAATCATCAAAATGTATTAACAAATTGGCGAAGATATTACCAAAATTGTTGTAGCTAGTCGTGATTCCTCAACAGTATGAGGTTGTTTTTTTAAGTTTTGCGAGATAAATACTACTCCCTCGGGAATAAAAAAAATATGGGACAACCTCAAATCATTTTCTATACATTAGTGAAAGAATCATCAAAATCTGATAACTATTGGCGGAGATATGAATTAACATACATACATAAAAAACGTTCGAATTGAGAACCTCCTCCTTTTTGAAGTCGGTTAATAAAAATGACAACGAATCATCAACACTTCAACTTCTTATTTCGTGGCTCGCTGTGTCTGTGCTGCCACAACTCTGCCAGTGTTCATCTCAAAGAGTCTTAAACTTTAGTAGAGAAGAAAATCGAATGCGTAAAATATTTGAAATCCATTCATTAATTCTATACTAATTTTATAAAGAGGAAAATTTGATTGTTTGCATTGAATAAATAGGCTCCGAAAGTACTGGACCGATTTGAAAAATTATTTCACCGTTGGAAGCTTCATTACTCAAGTGACATAGCCTTTACTAGCGACACGCCCGGCTTCGCACGGGTATATCTTTTGTATTTCTAAATTTCACGCTTGCAAAGCTGGGGCGGATCGCTAGTGTAATAATAAATTGTTTTTGGAGCCCAATCTTATGGAGTCCAACTCGCTCTTAGCTTTGTTAATTTACTTCTCACTGGCATCATTGTTACGAACGAACTCTGCTATCCTACCTACTATCTACCTACCTACGAAATTATTAAAACCAAATTCAAATTATTTTAGAACATTGAAAGAAAGAGAGATGCAATAGACGGAGATAGATGGAAGGCTTTCGCGGTGGGTGTGGCCAGATCAAGGCCAACCTTCGATAACCGGCCCACTTTAAAAATGTTAAACTCTAAGTTAAATAATAGATTTGTAGTAGTAGTTCATTGATTTAATATTTAGTAGAGAGCTTATCCAGTCCATCGTTCCATTCATGGACAGTCCTTCAAGAATAAATTATTTTACTTTTTTCTTTACCTACACGCAATACCATAAAGGTAACTACTTGACGAGCTCTGTGGCGTAGCGGGCGAAGGTCTGCCTGCGACGCAGGAGGATGCGGTTTCGATTCCCGCCTCGGGACAAATGTTTGTCCGATCTGCAGATATTTGTTCGTAACACGTGTTCTGGATTTTTTCTATGTATAATAAAAAATATGTACCTATGTATGTAATGTATTGTATTATTTTATCAGTTAGGTACACCTATAGTACCTACACATAACACAAGCTCTGCTTAGCTTGGGGCTAGATGATGCTGTTTGAATTGTCCAGCATTATTGGTTACAAGCGATCCGCCCCGGCTTTGCGCGGGTGCAATTTAAAAAATACAAAAGATATACCCGTGCGAAGACAGGCGTGTCGCTAGTATAGCAATGTCTCTCCAGTAACTTAGCTTCCAACGGTGAAATATTTTTTTATATCGGTTCAGTAGTTTCGGAGCCTATTCCGTACAAACAAACAAACAAGCAAATCTTTCCTCTTTATAATATTAGTATAGATTTATTGAGCATCCCTACCTTGTATACCTATCTTATATCTACCTATCTTCCAGTTCCACTGCGGTTCTCCTCTATCTTTATCATCAGCACCGCTAAGGTTTGGAACTCGCTGCCTGCTTCTGTTTTTCTTTGCTACAACCTGGGTTTCTTCAAGACGAGAGTGAGGTGTCGACTAGACTTTCGTGATACAGCGTCACCGTCCGCCACATCGTCTCTTACCATCAGGGGAGATTGTGGTCAAACAAAGGTAGCACGATACAAAATAATTTGGTTGTTTGAAAAAACTAAAAATTGACTTCATATTCATTATTCAAATTCATTAGTATGAACACTGTTTTTTTAAATTTGCAGGACAAATACTTATTCCTGGGGAATAAAATCGTGGGATCATTTTCAATACAATAGAAAAATAATCATCGAAATTATCCACAATTGACGGAGTAATCGACGAACATACTTATGAAAAATAAATAAATAAATACAAAAATCTTTATTAGGAACAGAAAATAGGCTTATGGTACAATTGAGGGCTGACTACCGCAAAAGTTAAAAACTGTGTCAACATACAATACAACATAGAACCCCCTCCTTCTTTTAAGTCGGTTAAAAACGAGTTCTGTACAAAGTTTCTCGAGCCTCCTATTCTAACAACCTACCCGTAGGTAGACCCTATAGATAATCAGTAAGAGACAGGGCCACACCGGACGACACGCGACACCCGGCCGTGCTTCACCGCGTCAGTCTTCTCCGGGATATATTCCACCATTTTAACGTCTCCAAATATTATTGGATATTAAATTTAGCTAAGTATAGCTCAAAAGCTATAAATTTAATATCCAATATTATTTGGAGACTATTTGGCTGTAGGATTTACTTTCTTATTTTTAACCGATTTCAATAAAGGAGGAGGTTCTCAATCCGGCTGTAAGTTTTTTATGTTAATTCATATTTCCGCCAATAGTTATCCGATTTAGATGATTCTTTCACTAATGTATAGTAAGATAGAGAATGATTTCGCGGTGGTCCCATAAAATTATATTCCCGACGCATTAGTATTTATCCCGAATAACTTGAAAAACAACTTAATATATCTATTTTAGAGAATCACGACTAGCTACAACAATTTTGGTGATATCTTCGCCAATTGTTAATAGATTTTGATGATTCTTTAATTGTTGTTTAAAGGTTGATTGACGTCGTTGATGTCGGTTTTTAGTTTTTTAAAACAATTATATTATTAATTATTACACACGCTTTTATTAGCTCGGGCTGTATGTATGTATGTACGTATGTATGTACGTATGTATGTATGTAATGGAATCTTTGAACATAATTTTCACCAACTTCAGAAGTCTGATTAATTTGAAACTTTGCATACGTATCAAGGACCGATGACAATGCAATAATTTAATAATAGTTTTCCTTAACTAGCGACCCACCCCGACTTCGCACGGTGCAAAAGTAAAGGATAAAAAATGGTTATTGTGGGTTATCCCTAAGAGATAGACATATACCATGGTGGACTTTTTTGTAGACCTTTCTAAGGTGTACAATACTGTAGTACATTATATTATTCTATCTCGTAGCCAGCATTTGCAATGTAAGCGCAAAAAAAGTGTTTATTTACGACATCACATCGACATAATAAAATTTAAGTTATTAACACAATAATTCAATTCAGAGTAAAAAGCGTGGGGTGCATTTTACTGCAGTTCATAACTGCCAATAAGATAATTGTAATATTTAAAAATATCAAGCACCCCACGCTTTTTCCTCTGAATTGAATTATTGTGTTAATAACTTAAATTTTATTATAAATTTGTTTTGAGGCGATTCATTATGATTAATTGTTTCATCTGCTACTACAGTTATATTAAACTCTTTGTCATCAAAAATTATTTCCTAGTTTTTAGTTAGATTGGCAATAAAAGCGTGTTTTTTTAGTTTTTTAAACTATAATTTATTTTATTAGTAGTTACCACATAAAAGAACTCTCTCCGAAACTATATAGTAGGTAGGTACCTTGTATGTACATATAATCTTTACGAAATAAAATAACATAAATAAATAAAATAAAATATCACAACAGAAATGTTGTGAATTCAGAAAGAAGGTCGTGTACAGGAATATAAAAATAATCGGCTCTTCAAAAACTAATCAGTTACTTTGAGATGCCTCCAAATTTTGATTAAACTAGAAACATCTAGCTAAAAAATAGGGTGCTTTTAGCTAGATGCAGGTTTTCGACAATTTAAACTTGGCCCTGCGGTCTAATCAGATCTGATATAATCGGATCTAAGAAAAAATTACGATTTTTTTATGATAGTATCATAAAAAAAATCGTTAAGAGGGCACCATTCAGCCATTTGTGCGAAATAGGATAGGAATAGGATTTCGCGTTCATAGAAGCGGGATAGAGCATACTTTTTTGGAAAGGTATAATTACAAAAAATCGAATTATTGTTACAAGAAAACCACACAACGAATAAATAAACTAGCTTAGAGGAAACAAATAATTTGTAATAACCTAAGAATCAAAACTGAAGTAATTTCAATAGACCGCAGGGTTCATGAGATCTCGATCAATCTATGTGCGAAACAGAGCACTTTCATAATTTATTTATATCGTAATTTTTTCTCAATAAAGTAATACGTAGCAAGACTGCTGTCACACAGTGCTAACTCGTACTACGGAGGAAACTCACTTGAGTCACGTGTTTCACGCCTTGTAATTTACAACTTACCTATCCTAAGAAACATAATAACATAACATACGACCTTCTTGATCTTAAAATTGTACCTAATCTAAGTAATTCTAAGTTAGTTTTTAATAGAGTTAGTTATGTAAGTCTGTAAAGCTAAGTTAAAATTGAATTAAATTTTATTTCATTTCATGTTTTGACATTAGAGAAACCAAAGAAATAATGTAGAGTTTTATGTAATTCGAGTTTTTTACCGCGGGGATCCTGGTGAAGGGTCTACTAGTATTTGAGTACTGAGATCTAGGCCTAGTTTGACCCACATGAGGCCACATTTGACCCTTAATAAGATAAGACGTATGGAATCATCGAAAAAGAAATAAAAATATCTTCTCACATGTTCTCACGCTATAGTTTCCTCAATTCAGTAGAGATCTAACTTTGACAATAACAATAATGTTGAGCAATAAAATAACAATGGCATAACAATTACTTACACTTCCGATGTAAAGGGAAGTACGAAGTATCTACTCAACATTGAAATGCCAATAGCGTATGCGAGTAGCTTAAGTAATGAATGGTTCTCTACATTATTTAAAAAAAAAACCGGTAATAAATTATAATGTAAAATGGTTTAATGTTTTTACAAACACGAAAAACCGACTCAAATTCTTTAATATATACTCCCTCGGGAATAAATTTATGAGACCGTCTTGGGATCATTTTTTAGACAATAGCAAAAGAATCACCAAAATCGGTCCTTAATTGACGGAGTTTTCGAATAAAATACATAAAATGAGCAAAAAAACATAATACACAAATCCAAACACCCTCCTCATTTTTTTGAAGTCGGTTAAATATAGACACTATTCATAAGGACCTAGTCTCCTAAGGCAGTCTCCTTATGATACAGCCAGACATTGAAAAAACTTTTTTTTACTATCTACTGCAGACTTTCACGTGCACTAAAACAGTTTTTTTGTTAAAAAACTGTTTTATTTGCAAGCTATTTTCATTAAAAACGTAACGAACTAATATCAACCTTTTTATTTATAAGTATCACCACTCCCTAAATAAGGCTAATCTTTAGATAAGTAGCATGAATACCCATTTTTCCGAATAACCCTTTATAACTTCCACCTAACAAGGTACTGTCTTATATCTCGAAAACCACTGAACCATTAATTACGGAACCCTAAAAGCAAAAACACTGATAACAAACCCATCATAGCCATTAGATCATTACGAAGCATATTGTTAGCACCATGGCACCCCATAAAATTAAAATAGGCACACGCCCTCCTTATTAACTGCTTACCATTCTGTGGCCTCCCCTTGTACTATAGAGTAGCGGTAGAGTAGCTAAGTAATATTGATTTATTACTACAATCCGCGGTTTTTTTTATTATACAGACAAACCGGATATAATATTTTATAATATTTTTAACCCTCGAGAGATGTAGGTATGGGTCATTTTGATTTTTGACCCATGATTAAGTAGGTACCAAATTGTTTTTAGTTTTTTTTGCAATAGTTTTTTGTTCAGTAAATTAACAAGCACTTACCTAAACGTAGAAAAAAAGTCTTGAAAATATTTAATAACAAAAATAAGCTGTAGTTAATTTAAAGGAGGTATAAGTACTCTATATTTCGAAGTACTTTCATGCACCTTTGCTATACTTCCACCTCATTTAAGGAGATAAACGAAAAAAAAAACAAGATAAGGTTTCATCTGCTATGCTGCAAAAAACAAAAAAAAAACCGAACAATGCCTTATCTGTTCTCTATGGTTTTATCTCAAGATCTTTACAAAAAAGAGGTTGTATTAAGATCTTTGGATCTCGTTAATACAATAATAGTTTGTATTTGTATTCTATTGTATTGATCTATTGAGAGTCTTGACTGCTGTTGAGGACTTCGTGAGAGAATAGGGGTGAGGGTTGAACTATTTTTATTTGATGGGGTTCGGTATACGATTTTTAAGAGTAACTCAAACATAGCATCTACCAAGAGATTAGAGTAGGAGTAAAGAAACATATTACCAACAAAAGGGCACTAACTCAAAAGCTCTTCACAATGGCGCCAAATAACCGTGTAATAACCTATTCAAAGCATTAACTTTTCAACTTATTATAGTAATAAAATGAAGATTGAAGATATTAGATGGTAGTATCTATTTAAAATCTTTTCTAAAATCATTTCATCTACATACACCAATTAAAAAAAAAATCCTTGTTGGAAGTATTTGTATTCTATAAGTGGTTTGGGTGTTTTTTTTCTCTAACCTTAAACCTAGAGTGCCCATGACGTACTTACGTGCTGATCTGAGACACCGTATTCAGTTAAAACCAAAAAAGCATGGATAGAGAATGCGACAATATACTTAACGCATTCACTGCCGCGTCTCTGCGGTGCGGGTGCGACGCCCCGCTGCTTTACGAGATGGAAGACGTCCATGTGCGTCATAATGGACCATGAAAGTGTTAGTTTTAATATCTGAATCAATAAAAAACAGGCCCTATTGTTGATTTTGCTCTCGATTCCAAGGAACCCTAAACCAGCCCCCATGTCTACACATCTCACGCCGCCATCAAAAACAAGATGTCTACCGCTAAACATTACCAACAAAAGGGCACTAACTCAAAAGCTCTTCACAATAGCGCCAAATAACCGTGTAATAACCTATTCAACGCACTAACTTTTCAACTTACCACTGCAATTTCTGCTTTATACCAACTAACTTAAAATTCATTTTGAAGTGGGCTAGTTGTCTATGGTTGACATAATTCTTTTTTAATTTTTTGATGGCAAATATGAAAGAATAGAGACAAAATGAGCAAACGTAACGCGGTTCCTCCAATTAATGTGTTTGATTTTATAGTCATGGGATTGTAGGTACGAAGTCTCGAATCTCGATAAATCTAGAACTTAAAGATTTATTATTATTAAGCTGCGGAAAAATGGGTCAAATATGATTTTTTTAGACATTCCACGTTTTTTATACGACGTCTTTTTAAAAAAAACTACTGATTAGGTTAGTACTTACTATTTTTTTAAATTACTGCACTAAAGATAAACAAACACGCAGTACCTATCTAGCTACTTAACATAAAATTAACTAGTACTAATAAACAACGCTTTTGGACAGTTGTCCCTACTAACTTAGTATCCCTACTAAGTTAGTAGGGACAAATGTCCAAAAGCGTTGTTTATTGTCCCCAACTTACTAGTACTAAGGGATTTTTGCAATTGAAACCTAAAATAACATCGAGCTTTAAACACAGGCAGCTAAGTTGAACTTAATCGGTATGAAATCCAGATATCTTCCCCGGTATCGATACTCCCTTCCCATCCTTAACCCGTTCAAATTCCTGTCTAAACACTCGTTATTATTTGTACATGTGGTCATTTGAGCCCCATTCATTATGGCCAGAAATGTCTTAATCAAATGTCACGTTTGCTAGTATGACAATGCGTTTTAGTGCATTATGTGAGGCTTGCATGTGTGTGCTTTCATTGACCAACAAAATTAAATTAGGTGTGTTAAAAATAAAATAGGTACTTAAGTAACAGTATACTAGTACACTTTGGTAGTTTATTATGTTTTATATTAGCGAATGCCTATTATTAGCTTTCTGTGTCTATTTTAAATTCTATTGTAATTAATTAAGCTGATGGCAATCCGAATTAAATAAATAAATAAGTAATGTATACTAGTAGGTAATGTAAAACATTAAATATTGTGTTAAAAAGTAAAATAAATGTAAATTGTCTTAAATGTTGATATGATTAAGTTTCTATGCTTAGAAACGGTAGAAATAGGAATACCTAAGTAAGTATTTACTGTAAGTTTTTGGTAAATAAGTTAGTAAATACAAGTTAGGAACCGAACCTAGGTACCTACGTAGGTCCCCAGACTGACATTGATACTGTGAGCTTGAAGGATAATACTAGTATCAAGAATAACAATAAATAAATAAAAATAAAAAAAAATATAGAAAGATAAGTAGATGAGTAGATTTTTGAAAAAGTACGTACGTACCCTAGGTACGTACTTTTTCAAAAGAAAATTACGGACATAATGTAGAAAATTGTTTTCCGATCGTTACATCACAATATTTTCTCCATGTTTCCTGCAAATGATTTACCGCAGTCAGCTGTTAGTCTGCTAAAGTGGGTTGGATATTTTACCCGGCGTGTTTTCAGAAATCCGGCGCCCGTCATAGTCAAGAATCCACCCACAACAATTTCAATTGTTGGAACCGCTGAAAAATGGCGATCCTACACACGGACCAATGGAAGGCGTTACCCTTCACGAACCAAAAATAATCCCATTGGATACACGCATCTCCTCAATTCAGCGCGACCAATCGGAGAGCGTAACGGAAGTTGGAGTCAAACCAGTTCCATTTTAGCCTTCGGGTCGCACGCACGTATTACAAAAACGGATTTTCGAAAAAAAATCAAAATCGGAACTCTCTGTTGCTATCAGCCAGTGTTATTGTTTAGAGCGCGATTCTATTTGAATGTGGCCAATTTTGTTCTTCAGATAGTCGATTGCGTAAATAGGTTGTGTTTCGTCACTCGTGCAAGAATTATTTTTAGCATTTAGCTTGTTAAAGCTTGTTGGTGTGATGTGAGGCGGATCTTAATTTAGCTGTTGCACATGAGTGTGAGTATGCCACGGGATGTCTTCCTTATTTTCGAACTGGCCGAGCGATCGCATGTTTCTTTAATGCCAAGTCTGAGATGAAAAAATCATGCTCTACGTTGCAGGATATTACAAGCAATAAAAGATATATTAACTAGCAAGCTCTACCTGTTACTGTACTCATTAAAACTAATAAACTTCTGTCCATAACATGCTCCTTTGACGACCTCTGTGGCGCAACGGACGAAGGTCCGCCTGCGACGCAGGAGGTTACGGGTTTGATTCTCGTCTCGGGACAAATGTTTGTACGATCTGGAGATATTTGTTAAGGGTGTTCTGGGTATTTTCTATGTATAATAAAAAAAAACTATTTATGTAGTTTATTGTATTAAGTAGGTATATCAGTCAACTAGTACCCATAACTCAAGCTCTGCTTAGCTTGAGGCTAATAACGCTGGGTGAACTGTCCAGCATTATTTAAAAAAAATGGAACTCTATCAGCATCATCATTATCAACCTATATTAGTCCACAGCTGGACATAGGCCTCCCCTAATGAGCACCATATGGCCCTGACTCTGACTCCTGTCTGTCTGTTAGAACTCTATGTTTCATAAGTAATAATAACTTTTTATACTTTAATATACCTAATAAGTATTTTAATTTATCTAGGCACTTTAGCTAGTGTGTAGGTATCTACTTTAAAATATTAACCCTAATTAGATACTTATAAAAAGAAATTCAACATATCTAAGCAAGTCCTGCTTGTCTATAATTTAATATGTAAATTAGTTTATGATGATGGTAAACATATTTCTGTATATGGGAGTTTGAACTCCCGACAACGATCTCAACAACCAACGACAACGATCTCAACAACCAACGACAACGTAATGTCATCCGTGACAAAACACAAAATTATAAACCGTATAACCAACAAACCTAACTTTTTACGATCAATTAATTAAAATATTCAATAAAATTATACTCGAATAACATATGTTCTGTGTGTTCTAAAGTTTATTGTATCAGTATATCGTAACTTTTGGTGTAAAATGTTCCAACATGGCCATTAATTAGGGCCCCGCGGGGCGACGGCCATAAAAGTATTATTTTATGCCCATTTGATAAGATCACGGGAGGATTGAGTTAGGCCTATTTGGGACCGGCCCTTTATTTGATTACTTGCCCTGTCAATTGAAAACATGAATTATATCAACTCTTCCGCTTTAAATTCTGGGAAAAACGGCTTTGAGATTGTGATGATTTTGTAAGACTTGCGTCGTTAACTCAATGTAAAATATAAAATTCGTTAACAAATTCAATGGAAACCTTTTTTTAAGTATATCATCATAATAATAATTATAAGGTGTGTATAAAATAATAAATAGGAATTCATTATAAATATTTTATGAATTATAAAGATAAAAATGCTAACTAATATTCGGGGTCATTGACCCTGGTGCAAAAAATTGCATTAACAAGATTTTCAGAAGTTTGAACCAAACGGTATCTCAAGAACTCAGAACTCAGAACTCAATAACTTTATTTTCTTGAACTTACAAAATAAGCACTTGGACAAGTCAAATTGTAGTATAAACTACAAATATTATTAATAATATTAAATAGTAATATATAAAATTATATATTACTATTAAATAGACAAAGATAATAGATAGATAATAGAATAGAATAGATAATAGACAAGAATAACATAATATTAAATAGTATAGGTAGGTATCTACTATTTCCACACTAACGAACAAATAGAAGTTATTAACCAAGTACTACCAAGTAAAAAACCTTAATATAATTACAAATAAAAAAGGAATCGACTATAAATTAAAAAAAAAAAACAGATTCTAAAATCAAATCGCTAATAGTGCGGTGATCGTTCCCGCTGGCGCGTAGCAAACTGTCGATAAATCTTGTGTTTTACAGCTGGTGTTGGTCGATAAGGATCTGAACGCCACGTGGGGTATAGTGACGGGGTATCGACCACCTACGATTTTGTACTTGTCGTAGTATTGCATTACATCTGTTTATTTTATGCACAGAATTTTAATTGTTATTTGTTATGTCTAGGCGCTAGCTAAGCCACAGAATAACTTTATAAGCACTCTTATGTTGATTAATATCTTATGCTGAGTAATATTTTATTGCATTGCAGATTATTTGATGAGCTGGTACCTAGAAACATTCTAGGTAGTTAACTACTGTAGCGAGATATCAATCGCACTCATTGTAACGTGAACTTAATATTTTTCTGCGAAAGAAACACAAACTTATAATTAAATATTTAGAAATATTTAATAAACATATGGAACGTAGAATGAAGAGGCGAATTATTTTCAGTTATTTTAAGAAGTTAAGCAATTTTAGGACAGTTTTTTAGAGCAAGTGGCAACCGGGATTTTTATTTGAATCGCAATAAACGTGTTATTTACCTATGTGCTTCGAAATTAGTTTTTCTGGGTGATATAAAATTAAGTGCCGTAAAATATGAGAGGATATAATTTGGTTGACGAAGGCCCAATTGGGCGACAGCCAAAATTTGACAATATAAACAGTAAAACGCCATCTAGATTCCTCAATGACTTCGGTCGTAGATACGCCTACATCTTTTTCACATGAAACCACTCTAACTTAATGCCTACCTGGTTAATGTCTACCTATTTCAACGAAAGATTTGAAAAGCCTTCTGTCATCATTTTCATTTATTTAACTCATCACTCAGCACTCACACATTCTATAAAAAATATCGTAGTTTGACGAATTTATTATGAACATAAGCGGGTTAACTACGAATCTTGTGTTGGAAGAACACCAACGTTTCGTCCCTTAACGAGGGTTTTCTTCAGAGTGAGTGTGGTTCTAGTCGCTTACATTCATAATGAATACACACATAATGTCCTTCCACTGCTGAACGTCAGGTTCCCTTAGTCGACTCTTAGGCTGAGTTGAACCCGGCCACGCCACAGCAGTTTTGATTTATTTATCAGTATGTATTTATAAATGTTTATTTTTAGATCGTTAATATTAATAAAGTTTCAGATAACAAAATTATTGAAAATAAGCACGTAACTTGAAGAAACTTGAGAAATTCATCGACTTTACCACATCCCTAGCAGCCCGTCAACTCCATACATCAGCAGGGCCTCCCTTGCGATGGTGTCGATGATAAAAATTACTTAAAACACCAAACATTTAACTGCTTGCCCCTTCACGACCCTCTTCCATCTCCCTCCCGCGACATTTTTCAAAGATGACAGAACGAGATAGAGATGTAGGTATTTGAATATGGAATTTTAATCTTTGTCACCTAAAAGGATTGTTTTTATCAAGAATCTTTATGAAGGATAACCAGTTTTGTTATAATCATTAAAATTATTAAAAGTCTAGATTAACCTATCGCGCGCCGGGTGACCAATTTTCATACCTAGGCCTATGAGTGGACACATCTGTGACACTTTTTCCTAACCGGATCGTTCTTGAGAAGTGGATTATTAATGTTATTATTCACATTTCATTCAGTCCATTCAGTTTTAGTATACAGATCTATAGGCCTACTCTTATAGTAGATTCTAGATGTAACATCTTATTTTTCTCAGACTTAATTTGTGCAACTGCTGAGCAAACTTCTTCCCATAGAAATCCTTCCCCGTCTTTCGTCTGACTGCATCCAACAAATGTCTCTTTAATAAATTAAAATTCTGTAGCACTATAACGATTTTTTTTTCAAATCCTTTCAAATTTTCTAAGCCCGACATAAAATGTGTATAATCTAAATCTTTGTCTCCATCTCGACCGACGAAGTACGTGATAATATTTTGGAGGTAAAATAATGTATGGAAGTTAATTGATGATGGCAACTTAGATCTTGTGATTGTCTTAGCTTAGAATTGATTTATAGCAAGCTTTGTTACGATAAAAAAAAGACACTTTTCATAGTGCGTTTTTTTCATTATGGTTTCGTGTTTTGTTCTGGTAAAAAAGTGTCAGTTACATGTTGCGCCAATTTCAATTTATTTATTTTACTTGCAATTAATACGGTTATACACACTAATACAATACAATACAAAAATACTTTATTCGATACCAACAAAAATACTTCCATTGAAAAGAGACATTACCAAAGACTTGCACAATGTGCGGCCTTATCACTAAGAAGCGATCTCTTCCAGGCAAGCTTTGCACTAATTGCATTAATTAAAGAACTTAATATACACATGATGATTGATTTAATAATAATGATAAAGTAGTAAAAATAATTGATAAACAAAGGTATGAATGGCGCCTAATTAATAATCATGAACCAAATTAATAACTTAACCACTTAATTTATTTATTAAGAAAGAAAATAATTTATGTATTGGGAAAGAAAGTCTTAATGACAACTCAGTTTTTCTCAGCCTTTAATCGTCCTAAATTCGATTAAGCTTGAGATAGATCATTTTCTAATATAACTTCAAAGGCTTCGGAAACGCTCGATCCTAGATTATCTGTTATTTTCATCATTATATCAGCCATATACCAGTAACTTTGCAATAAAATATATTTATTAAATAAAAGGTTATGAGAATGAGGTTCATTCCCACTAAACCCCGTTTACACACTCTATATCCGAATATTCTTGTTTATAATTTTTTTATTGTTACAGGTACCACAAGGCGTCTTAAAATGAAAAGGAAAAAGAAATGCGATCGTTAATAAGGCTTTAAAGGCATTTAATATTTTTATATAATCGTAATTAAGTGGACGGAGACTGAAAGTAGAAACTGTTTACTCAAAACAAACGTAAGTTTCCAAAAAATGAACTTAAATAAGTAATCGTCTTAAAAGCTGGTCGTTTTTGTTTAAACATCTCGGCATTGGTGCCTTTGTGTTTGTTCAGCTGCCCTTTAAAGTTAAAACAAAAACAAGGAGACAAAAAAAGAAAAACCATTGCATTTACCATTAGATAAACTGTCGTAAACTTATGATTCTGTTGATGTTGAGTGATAGTTTATATTATCTACTTACAAAGTGTGACTTTTATTATGTAGAAAAAGTGCTAAAATCAATGGACGTAAACAACAAACCCGTGAAGTGAACTTCAATCCGTGAAAAAGTGCCGTTCCAATACAAAACTGGTGAAAAAAGTGAAGTTGCCACTCAATACTCACAAAAAGCCGGTGCTATTATAAAAAGTGTATCAATAAAGTGTCAAAGTGGCTGGGGACGAGCATTTGGACATGCTGGGGGGGCCGGAGTGGGGGCAGCGTGAGGCTACCCCCCCTAGGGGATGCCCCCCTGCCGAGTTTTGGGTTCACACAGGAGCAGGTCGCATGCGTTTGTGAGGTGAGTGTGCTTTTTATGCCGTTAGTGTGCTTTTGAACTTAGTGGGGGGTATAAATAAACTTTGAAGGTCGTCTGTGTTAGGTTAAGTTAGGTTACTAGCTAGTCCTATGGTAATTAGCGGGCAGAAGTGGCACACGCTTTTCCTGGAGAAAAAGTTGCCATTGTCCTTTCACAGGATACAATATTTGCTAATTTTATTGAAATCCGTTTATATGCGTAGTCGTAAAAATAGATGAATATGTAAACAAATTAGACATAGTTACTTTTGCATTTATTTAATAGGTATGGATATGGATCCAATAGATTGAAGTAGATAAAAATCTACGTATTCAAAACCGAGGTCCAGTAGCCATTACTGACTTCAAAGTTTAAAAGGTTCGATAAAAAAATTGGCAAAAATTTAAAACATCCCAAAAACCTAAATCGAAAAATTATGCAAAAACTTAGTGTTCTCAATTTAAAAAGGTGCGCAATTTGCACAATGCTCGTTACATTCCAATACTACTGTTTCTTAGAATGGTCACTGTGTACTGGCACTGTGCAATGGTCACTTTGGCATACTTGTTAGTAGAAAGTTATTTTGTTTATACATATTTCTTTTGTTATTTTAATTTGGTTATTTTGTCTCACACATATTTTCTTATTAATTTTTGTATTTTGAAAAAGAAATATATTCTCGTTTTTTATTTCAAAAATACTATTCATTAAAAAATTTAGATCTGGCCAAAATGGGTCAAATATGACCCAGATGCATTTAACGGTTAAAACTTTATTCGAATAGATTTTTTTTAATGAGCAGTTCATAAAAAAACATGCTGTGAAATAGAAGTTAGTTGGCAGGTACAGACAAATAGACTTATTTTTGCATTGAGTTACAAAACGATCTCTGTCTCAGACTGAGCTGGTTGGAATAAAGTTTTAGGCAGATAAAAAAGTCCTTCGCGCTTGTCCCCGCGATTGTCCCATTAAATTAAAATTAAATTTTATTTGAAAACATAAAGTAAATAAGTTATTTTTATAGGAGGTGCCTACCTACAGAGATAAAGTTCTTTAGGTAGATGAGGTTATCTACTTAAAAAAACCTAAGAGTATAGGCATAGAGTAAAATAGGGCTGCTGTCTTCTAAGAGTATAGGTATACCGAAAGATTGTTTTTCAATTTATTAGTCTCAGTCGATAATTAATTTATTTTATTTTATTAGTTAGGTATCTATTTACATTACATGAAAATTTTAATTAGCGAAAAGCAGATTCGTTTCTTACCTGTCTGTCGGCCATTGTTACACCGCCCGTCTGATTGGTCCTCCCCTCCTCTATATCCGTATCCACGCCCCATGAAACCGGATATCCGGTGCGGTCGCCATGGCAACCAACTGTTTGTTTTGGCGGGAAGTCGTATGATTACCGCGTTATTCGCAAACGCCTGAGAACCGATGACTTACTAACGCTAGAAGTTTGATTCTACATGAAGGAATGCAATATTTGATAGACTCTGTTTCTTTTTGAAAATAGTGATGCGAATCTGTGGACTCGAAAAATATCGGACTAACGAGAGCTTCGCTTAGCTTCGATATTTATCGAGCTGAAAGATTACGTTTCTATGATGTATTGCATTATTTCATTCACTCAAAGATAATAAACGTGTAGACTGAGTATAGTTTGTTATTGGTACCTTTTTTGGTTTTTCCGTGGTACCTACGGAACCCAAAGTTCCCCAACATCCCCTAAGCAGACCCTCGCACATTTTTGCACGGCCGCGCCTCTGGTGGCCACAAACAGACAGACTGACAGATTATTTGCAATGCACATGTGCCTGCGCATCCGGCTAAGCCTAAATCAATAATGTTTTTGCTTTAAAATCATCAAAACATTTTGTGCTGGGAAAATTTTCTTTACTTTGTTGTTGGTTGCAGCAAAACCAGAAATACCAGCCTACAAGTTTAGTTCATTATAGGTATAAACATTTCTAGGTATTCCTGCAGTTCCATTCATAATAAAGTTTAATAATAAATAACACTGGCCAACACAATTTTTGGTGCCATAATTTTCTGAACTAATTTTGAGAGTACCTTATTCACTGATTCACTTATTCAAATAAGCATTCGATTTTTTGGTATCAGCTCTAGTTTTGAAGTTATTTAAAGCATACAATTTGTATGAAAAAATCATTATTTTTTTTAATTCGGAATACAATAAAACTTTTGTTCATTGATTTTTTTTTGCGTGTTTGGCCTTTGGGCTGTCTCTCATAAGGGCCCACCAGTAGTAATCAGCCATCATGTGAGTGATCTACTCAGGTACCAATTCTCCATGATTTTGATGTCTTGATGAAACTTCTCTGCTTGTTCTTCACTTAAGTCTGAAGTATGTTTACAAGAATTTCTTTATAGTTTTTTTTTAGTTTACAAGATAAGGATTTTTTTTTGTTGGCCAGTGTAATGATGGACAAACCATACGGCATTATCTAGCTCCATAAAGGATCACCATCAGTAGTTTGTCGAGCTTTACTCGGCATCGAATCACCGCGATTTTTTTTTGAAGGTAGAGCTCATATTTTTACTCGACTATTTTCGGAAAAACTAGTTTTTTTTGAAAAAAGTACTCGCTTTATCTTTCTTTCACATGGGTTTACATTTTTACAAGCTTTTATTTAACTTGCAATGTATGTAGGTAGGTATGTATGTAACTATGTTTGTTCGGGTGAAATCTTGCAACTGAATTTGAGACCAGTTATCCTCAACCGATTGAGCTGAAATTTGGCATACCTACTTATGTAAGTTCAGTGACAATGCAATGTTATGGTACCATCGAGCTGATCTGATGATGGAGAAGGTAGCCATAGGAACTCCTAAACGAAACGATGTAACCCCGTCGAGTTTGGGTTCGTTTAATTTGTCTTCCCAAGCACCTTTGGTCCTAGATGATGACCAAGGTCCTGATAGTGGAGCCGGGGGACGGCCATAGGAACTACTAAACGTAACAATAACAACGTAACCTCATCGAGTTTTGACTGAATTTTTGTACAATAGTTTTATAAAATATTAAAATTATTTATTGTCAAATAAAATATTAAAATTAATTATTTATTGTTGATCGCCTTTTATGTCCCACTGCTGAGCAAAACCTTTAATCCAAAGTTCTCGTCTCTTCGCAATAAACATAGGTAATAGGGAACACGTTTGCCCAAGAGTGGAACTGTGAAAGTAGGGCTGAGTATAGTAAACAAGATCCGTCAAGTGCGAGTGTGACTCGCGCGCCCAGGGTTTCGAACTTTTGACAATTTAACAAATACTATAGGTAGTTAGAGACTTCACTATCTGATGAGATGAATATCTTAAACAGTAGGTAAATACATTTCAGACGGATGCATTAGGTAAAACCTCTGTAATAAGTGACTTCTATTAATAAGTTATATTTATAGTGTACGACCACCAAAATGTTTTTTAATCACACTAATATTATAAATGCGAAAGTTTGGCTGGATGGATGGATGTTTGTGGCTTCTTCACGCCAAAACTACTGAACCGATTGAGCTGAGCCTTTTGCATAGATTTAGCCCAAAACCTGGAATCAAACATAGGCTACTTTTTATCCTGGAAAAACGCGTGCGAAGTCGCGGGCAGAAGCTAGTATTAAATAATTTCTCACTCTTTAGGTGATTTTTTCTTTTGAGAAATAACAAAATCTTTTATGTACTTACCAGGATATTTCATCTATGTCCACCAGTGGACTAATGTAAGCTTATGATGATTAATATGTATAATGTTTAAATTGAAGGAGCTAAAATTAAAACAGCATTATAATTATGCCTTCCAAAAGCCACCCTCAATAGAAGCATCAGTTCAGGGGGTATCAGTTACAAGAGGGTGAGATAATGGGATTCTATTGGATTCTACGGGAATATATAATCTTATTTTATGGATAAAAATAAATGGGAATAATGCTGGACTTGACGCTGGGTTGCACCTCCTGTTCCCCACTCCGCAGCCGCTAATTTGTAACCTGTTTTGACGTGGTTAATAAGGTGTCCATAAAAACTATAAGTACCTAAATGTAATCATTTCGAATAATTTAATAGTAATACATTTATTTGGGTCCGATACACTTTTATTACTAACAGTGATCTTTCCATGAAAAATAACACTCACCATTACTTAAAACTTGCCAAGTTATAAATTCAATATCAAAGAACGAATTTTCTTTTAAATCAATTGAATAACGTTGTATATTCCTATCTATGTTTTATGGAAGTGATATATACTTGGCACCCATTTAGATTTCAACTCTTTTATTGAGTGAAACGTGTACTGAACTTGGCCCATTTTCACATGAATATTTTTGGTGGGATATCACTACTTTTTAGTAAGTTATTTTGCGGTTTCCCAGGTTAAATTTAGCACATAGGGAGGAATCCGTTAGTTTCTTCAGTGCGATCCTGATCTTGTACAGTTCTACTAGTGATACCTTGTTATAAAATGAGTTATTGTTTTAAAACTTGCAGGTACCTATTAATCTAATTCTAGTTAATTTTTCGACCTCAATAAATGTAAGATCTCTAACTTCATTATCTTTTGTTCCGTATGGAGTTTCAGGTTCCTACTCTTGTCATGGACCTAAACATGCAAACTGCAGAACTATATATGTATAGGATTTATTATGCTCCCGACGTTAGAACCGATTGGCTCCGATTGCTGACACCTTTTTAACTATAATTCCGAAACTAGTAATTCTAAATAAATATAATTTAGTAGTTTTTATGTCGAAGTTACGTTCTTTTATTTGATACTAAACATGACTTTGTGGACTGATTTTTTTTTCCCGCCCCATCTTTTGTTGTTAGAGAGGATATCTATTTTTTAGTGTTTTATTTTTTAATTTAAGATTCAGTTTTGGGTTGTAAATATACGTCTTTGGGTGAAATTTCAAAATAATAGGTCCATAATCCAACGATATATGCACAAAGAACCTCACGAAAATCACAATCAGCACCTTTTTGATACTTCAAAATTCAAAATATTTGGTTTTCAGATTTTTTCCTTCGATAAAGACTGGCGCTTCATGTCAAATTTCAACTTTCTAGGTCTTCTAGAAGTGGTTTAGGTTTTTGATGAGTCAGTTGTTAAAAATGGCACTTTTTGGACCTCAATAACTAAATAACCTCAATATATTTAATTCAGAAATTTAGGATTCCTAAACTATTTATGGTTCTCACCAGACCTGCAAAATGCAGGTCTTCAGAATTATTAATGTCTGAGATACAGACGGGACTAAAAGCGGGTCCAATCGTTCGTGTAAAGATACTCACTGTTATTGCGTCGCCCGTTTCTTTCTGAACTTGGCGGACGCACTAGCGTGCGTCTTAATTCTTCTTGCTGAGATGTGCGAATACGCTAAAAGCAGCCATCCTATAATTGACATTTGCAAGCCATTCATGGCCTTCGCGCGTTCCATCCATCAATTCCAAATTACAATAACCATCAATGGACGATTGCCAGTTCCGCTGAAATTAAAGAATTAATAAATTAAATGCATGAATGAAAATTAAATACATGAATAAATTAAATTAGTGTTCCGACGCCATTTTATCGATTATGTTTAATTACCGCAATTTAGATTCAAAATACCTATAAATAATGATCTTCATAAAATTTTTATTTATTGCAGCCACATTTCTTACACACACACCATCCAAGTAATAAATGTTTCGGCTACAATATTTATTATTTAAACACAAATAAACCAATGTTAACGTATATTTTCGAATATTTTTCTAAAAGTTGTTGAAAAATCAGTTTCAGGACAACATTTAGGCAAAAACAAAAACGAAACGTAGAATGGGGAATCCACTTCGTTTACTCATATGACCAAATTTTGTGTAATTTAATTTGTCTCATCCATGGAATCGAAATGTTTTAAAGCCCAGTCTCCCATCCAATGGATCCATGAGATTAGCGTAATCACTCTGCTGCAGAGTGTTTACGCTATTCTCAATGGATCCACAGGTGCCCCATAGATAAGGTTACCTTAACCTGTTTCAAATACGTCATACAAAAGATTTCAACGCGCCACTTCAGAAGTAACCGTTCGCGCGTCTGTTGTTAGACATTGGAGACAAAATGTCATAAATTTTAGGTGTTATTATTTTATAGGTTTTATTTTTTCGTTTTAGAGGTTCATTCGCTTAAGTTACGCACCTTTAAAGACCTTACATCTGATATCAGATAAATGTCTGAAACTTGAAAAGATGCTGGTCAATCCACACAGCATCATCTAGCCCCAAGCTTAGCAGAGCTTGTGTTATGGTTACTAGATGACTGATATACATAATACAATATATTACATAGATATTTTTATAAGTACATAGAAAACACCCAAAATCTCGGAACAAATAAACGTCTGCAGATTGTACAAACAATTGTTTGAGGCGGGAATCAAACACGCAACCTTTTGCGTCGCAGGCGGACATTCGCCCACTATGCCATTGAGGTCGTCAAATAATAACCTCTAAAGGTTATGTATGAGATTTTGTCTCCAATGTGTAACAACAGAGACGCGAACGGTTGCTTCTAAAGATGATCGTCTGTAATGGGTGCGTAGTGTACGTGCGCCGCAGTGGTCCATTAGCTTTAGCTCCCCTATGGTATCAGTTACTTCAATTTGCGGGTGCAGATAATGGACGGTGTGCGTGCTTTTGTAATAGATCATGCAATTATTGTAACGGACAGGTTTATTGCAATTACAATTAGAATAATACTGATAGAAACTACAAGGACAAAAGTTACCCTAAACCTTTAATAATTTGATTTTTTTGAAGAAACTAAACGCCTAAGTACATACTTAAAACTCCTTAATACTTACACTGTTTTTTTTAAGATTTGAGGGTTAACAACTAATTGCCCGGAATAAAAATATATTTTTATGGGACCATCTACAGGTCATGCTCTATTATAATAGTAAAAAATCATTTAAATCGGTCCACAATTGACAGAGAAATCCGCGAACATACTAAAAACCAATCATACATCCGAACAAAGAACCTCCTCCTTTTTTGGAAGTCGGTCAAAAAGATACAACATCTGGGTTATACATTGCTTATATTCTTTATAGCACACAATATGTTTAAAAAATAATACAAAGAAAGGACATAGGTATACAGGCCAGTTTAACCCTAAAAGAGTTCTAAAACAGTTTTCTTACAGCAAACATTTTCTATATTAATTAGGTTCTTACTTTTCGTCCAGGTCCTCCAACAAGCTGGCAACATAGAGCGCCTCGGTCGCTTTCTCTGGTCTTTACCCGCCTGCGAGCGACTCCACGCACACGAGTCAGTCCTGAAGGCCAAAGCGACCGTGGCCTTCCATCGAGGGAACTTCAAGGAGCTATACCGGTTGCTGGAGTCACATGCCTTTAGTGCGCACAATCATACGAAGCTGCAGGGGCTGTGGCTTAAAGGTTTGTTAAAAGTAACTTAAAACTATTTAATTGCACCTCAGGTAACATGGTGTGTATGCGGAAGTATCATAGATATGTGCGACAGATTTCTCAAATGCTATAGATAGTACTTGAAGATGACTAAATCTGTTAATTTACGTCCAAAAAAAGACTGTGTGGACCTCTTTCTCGTTCCTGAAATAAATTGTAGAAGGTAAGTAGAACGAGTTAGAGCACTATGTACCTAAAAGGAAACGAGCGCGAAAAGGTAATATCAAAGTCGACTCTACAACGTTGTTGCGAGAACAAAGCATTAATACGTCCAGCCACGCTTGCCCCTCCAGGGCTCCAGGTCGCATGGATTGCAGGTTCTCCAAGAACAGTGTGTTGGTCAATGGCACTCAATGTCTGAACGCAGTTATTGCCCAGCTCCACAACTACCTACTGCTTTTAATTTACTGCTGAGAGAACTTCAGGGACAAAAGTTATCAGCGAGCGGAGCGTGCTGCGACAATTTTATGTTGGTGGGTAATGGGTAGTATGTAGGTTTTTTTGAGATCCTGGTAAAGCTACGTTAAAAGTAACTATCAAGCCCTACATCGTTTTCATGAGGTTTATAAAACTTTTTACGGTTCTTGGCAAACATTGATAGTTAATGACTCAAAATAGCGTTATTTTTGGGATGAATAGTTTTTTAGGCTATTGCATAGCTTCTATCGCGGGCCTTCAGCGTGGAGACCGAATCCAGAAATTCCGTAACGAAAATAACCTAACACCGTTGCACGGGGTGTGGGGGTAGCACTCCGACCGGCACAGCGGTGATACTTTTTAGTTTTGCCATATATCGATGAATAGCAGAACTTTTTGAAATATCACGCTTGTCTCATTAGTTCAGCAACTCGCCTCTAGGTGGCATTGCTATGCAATAGCTTTACGCGGCAGTCTCCGAGTGCCGCACGTCTTTTTTTTTACGCTTTTATTAGCTCGGCTGTATGCATGTATGTACGTATGTATGTACGTATTACGTATGTAGGTATGTACGTATGTATGTATGTAATGGAATCTTTGAACATAATTTTCACCAATTTCCAGAAGTCTGATTAATTTGAAACTTTGCATACGTATCAAGGACCGATGACAATGCAATAATTTAATAATAGTTTTCCTTAACTAGCGACCCGCCCCGGCTTCGCACGTGTGCAAAAGTAAAGGATAAAAAATGGTTATTGTGGGTTATCCCTAAGAGATAGACATATACCGTCGTGGACTTTTTTGTAGATCGTTTTAAGTGTACAATACTGTAGTACATTATTTTGTTCTATCTCATAGGGTTCAGCCAGCGTTTGCAATGTAAGCGCAAAAAATGTGTTTATTTACGACATCACATTAGAAACCTCTAAAATGATGTGTTTCTCTACTATATTATGCATGTATTATACATATTAACCTTCCTCTTAAATCATTCTATCTATCAAAAGAAACCAAATCAAATCCGTTGCTTAGTTTTAAAGAACTAAGCATACATAGGGACAGACAGACGGGAAGCGACTTTGTTTTATACTATGTATTGATGGATTGCCAGGATTAATAAATTCTTTTGTAGATCCTCTGTAGGAGAGGGAGAAAGATAAAGCTAGCGCGCGATTGAAATTAATTATAATTAAATTAATTAATTCCCCAATATATGTATGAGTTTGTCACAGACTAAAAAATGAAAAATAAATTATAGTTTAAAAAAACTACAAAAACACGCTTTTATTGCCAATCGAACCAAAAACTAGAAAATAATTTTAGCTGACAAAGAGTTTAATATAACTGTAGTAGCAGACGAAACATTAATCATAATGAATCACCTCAAAACAAATTTATAATAAAATTTAAGTTATTTACACAATAATTCAATTCAGAGTAAAAAGCGTGGGGTGCTTGATATTATTAAATATTACAATCATCTTATTGGCAACTATCTATGAGAGGATAGTTATG
The DNA here is from genome assembly GCA_028535905.1 of Quercus berberidifolia. NCBI lineage: Eukaryota > Viridiplantae > Streptophyta > Magnoliopsida > Fagales > Fagaceae > Quercus > Quercus berberidifolia. The sequence continues at coordinate 23,951 of JAPQVW010000243.1, forward strand.
AACTGCAGTAAAATGCACCCCACGATTTTTACTCTGAATAGAATTATTGTGTTAATAACTTAAATTTTATTATAATTTGTTTTGAGGTGATTCATTATGATTAATTGTTTCATCTGCTACTACAGCTATATTAAACTCTTTGTCAGAAAAAATATTTCTAGTTTTTGGTTCGATTGGCAATAAAAGCGCGTTTTTTTAGTTTTTTAAACTATAATTTATTTTACCTCGGTTAGTAAACAATAATCATGATCAAAGTGCTAATGGTTCTATTTATGTATGAATTGGCGGCTTTGTTAACATATTTTGGTGGTATCATAAGTGCTCTTTGTATTGTGTCGTTATGAAAAGATCTAGTAGAAGAGAGCTAGTAGGTAGGTTATCTGTTTGCTTTGCTTGTTCACACTTTTTTAACCGACTTCGAAAAAGAAGGAGGTTCTCTATTCAGGGCCTGTTTTTAGGGTTTCGATCAGGTTCGAAACCCTTATGGTCTCGCTCTGTCTGTCCTTTTTTCAATCTCTAATATCTCAGCAACTACCGAAGTTATTGACTTGAAATTTTAAATTTCAGATCGCCCAGATCTCGAAGTTTTCAGAGCGTTTGTACCAACTGTTTTTAGATATTCATTAGAAGTCTAACTCGTACCTATAGTAAGTATTTCTATAATCTGCAAAATTTCGAAACCCTTGCCTCGGCCGCGCGAGTCACACTCGCACTTGCACGGATCTTGTTTTTTATTCGCTTTTATGTATGTGTAATTCAGATCTCAGCCAGTAGTTATCCGATTTTGATGATACTTCACTAATGTTAGAGAATGATTCCGAGGTGGTCACATTAAAGATCGAGGGATCAGTATTTATCCCGGAAAACTTAAAAAAACAACTTAATATGTAGAGAAATCACGATAAGCTACAACAATTATGGTGATATGTTCGTCAATTGTTAATAGATTTTGATGATTATTTCAGTGTTGTATAAAGATTGATTGTCGTCGTAGAAGTCGGTTTTTAGTTTTGTAAAACAATTAAATTATTTTCTATCTATTATTATTTTTACTCGTGAAAACCTTTAATAGCCTTCTGTTACCATTTTTAATTTTAAGTTTTTCATGTGCTGCTTGTTTTCCATAATTAAATAAAAAAAAAAAGATTTAGAGATAGAGACTTTATAGAATGAAAAGATGGTAAAGTGTTTAATATCCACAGCACACTACATGGAGGCCGAGAGGCTCCGAGGAAGACCTTTGGGAGCGGTGGGCAAGTACCGCGTGCGACGCAAGTTCCCGCTGCCCAGGACTATCTGGGATGGAGAGGAGACTTCCTATTGTTTTAAAGTAAGAGCTTTTAGAAATCAGTAATCAATAAGTTTATTTCTTTAGGCTTACAATAATCACTTAGATAAATCAAACTTTAAACTATAGGTATATTTATTTAGCACTAAATATTGAAGAAATAGGTACAATTAAAATTACAACTAATATTTACACTTATATCAATTCCCTAAAAATCTAAGCCGTCGCCAGAAGGTAGAGTGCCCAGAATGCTGGCAGCATTGCCACGTTGAATGGCAATGCTAATTCGTTGACCGAAACAGAAGCCAGCATTCGATCACCTGTGGACTCTATGAGAAGTTTTGCAAAATCTTATATATTGCGTGTGCCCCAGGACCCCAAGGACTACGGTTTCCACCCCAAACGACTCAAAGAGATAACCTCGGTCAAGATTAGCGTATTTTCGCCGTTTGAGGGACTCCGCTGACGTTGCTGCGGAGCCGGCCCTTACTGATGTCCTGCAAGATGTGAAGGCGCTAGGTATCTACACACGTGGCATTCCCAGACTAAAGGCCGACCCATCTTCCAAGGAATCAGAGTCATACCGTCAGGCTTTTTACCACCATCCCGCATAAGGCCACGTGGTTCGAGAGTAGCTGCCACTCTGACGCTCGTAAAAGCCCGACGGATGAGGTCATTAATTGAACTATGGCGGGACACACGCCCTGCACAAGGGACACATACTAGTGCATGGTGATCGAACTTATCAACGGTTTCACCACACTGGCAACGGTGTGCAACTAGGCAAGGAGCACCTAAACGTAAATAGGTGGCCACCCGAAATGAGTTATTGTCTAAAAGGGTACCTAGATTTTTGGAAGGCAGAACATGTAACCAAAGTCCTGATTCCCACTCAGAAACGGCGAGAAGACGAGCGCGTTCTGATGAGCTGGTAGACGTATTAATGAGGTTTGTCCGTACCAACTCACATAACGGCTCATCCCACAGTCGCTGAGAAGAAAGGACCTTGGGCAGATTAGTGTTAGGACAGGCTATTTTCCAGGAGGCTAATGCTTCATCGAAGCCTGTTATTTCGAAATTTTGTGAACATTTAGCCAAAATTTTATGAATAAGATCTTTGTACCATGTACTGAAGACAAAAAAGCAGGGAGTGAAACACTTGATATTTCGCGGACACCTAGACCTCCCAACCTAATAGGAAGAGTGGCCTGGCGCCACGCTCTATCATCTAAAGTTACATTGAAAATTTTGATTAAAGTGTCACGCATGATGCTGTGCAACTGTTATGTAAGTTGTGGATATTTCCAGAGTTGAGAGCATCGTTAATAATAAGTAAATTTAGGAACAAAAAGGCAGAAACGTAAAATAACAAAAGCCACTTGAACGTTGATATTTTGCAATTAATCCGAAAACAAAAGAAAATTTTGAATTTTTTCATTTATAAAATCAGGTAACGACTCATCCATAATCGGAGATCCTAGGAGACAAAGCGAAGACTTATCTATCAACTTGAGGTTTGGAGCTAAACTTGCAAAACGACTATTTATATTTAAAATGTTACAAGCTGTTCTGTTTCTGGAATATAAAGTTCGCATTTCGCAAAGTTTAGCTCCAAGCCTATAAGCTTGAATTCTTCTATAAGTAAAAAATTAAACTACATAATAATAGATCACTTTATTAATAATAACACTTTATTTCTTATCAAATAAGAAATAAAGTGTTATTGATTTTCTCTTCACTTCAATTTTTTTGTCTACTAGTGGAAGAAGTGAAAAAGAAACCACTAGCACCAGTATATTATCAATCACTTTATTTCCTTGAACTTACAAAATAAGCACTTAGACATACATTGTTGTTTGTTTGATTTATTCAGGATCCCCACATTAATTAGACCTTCCAGCGAAAAAAATACTAAACGTTCATTAAAATAGTAGTATATATAGACATATACTTTGATCTCGCAAAATGGCGAAATAAATAACTTTATTTACATTTGTGTGTGGGCGCAACAACAGTGTTCATTTTGAGAGTTACTAAATGCAACGCTGTAATTTTATCTACTACAAAACTTAGTAAGTATTACTAAAAAATAATTCTAAAACGTAATACGTCAGATTTTGATAAAACTTTAAACGTGAAGAAATCCAAAATCCGACATGAGATATTCAAATAAAACCATTTTACTATCGTATGGCGAATTTTTAATAAATAAATGAAATTTTGCTGGAACCAAGAGTTGAATATCCATCTAGTAGACTTTACCCCAGTCCAGTTATATGCGACGCTGTGAAATCGACCTTTATTTGACAGAAAATATAATTTATTAACAAAGAAAATTACAATCAAAGGATAGAAACAATTTAGAACTAGTATTTACAATTGAAACAGTTGAGCTAACGACAGACTGTTAATTTGAGCTAACTGCTGACTGTGCAAAGAATCTAGAGGTAGCTCAACTGAACCATATCCATAGCTCACTAAAAATTCCCTTGATTATATCCTCTAGCAAATTATAAAGGTTCTTTTCACTGAACAGGAAAAGTCCCGATCAGTCCTTCGAGACTGGTACCTCCACAATCCGTACCCGTCGCCGCGAGAGAAGCGAGAGCTGGCGGAGACGACCGGACTTACTACTGTACAGGTAAAACCATGCTCATAGTCTGATCTAAGTATTCGGACATTCTGATCTACGGATTTGGACATTCTTTGATCATGTCAATCTGACATGACGACCTCTGTGACGCAGCGGCGAATGCAAAAGCAACGTTTTGCATCGTAGGCAAAAATGTATGTACCATCTGCAGATATTTGTTCAGGGTGTTCTGGATATGTTCTATGTATAGTAAAAAAAAGTATCTTTTTATGTAGTTTTACGTATATCAGTCTGTCATCTAGTACCCATAACACAAGCTCTGCTTAGGTTGGACTAGGTGATGCTATGTGAATTTTCCAGCATTTTTTCTAAATTTACTTAACTCGAGAACTTTTTAGATTATTTACTAAACTTAGCGTGTACATTATACCTGCTCCTATCTATTTCACTCACTAACTACATTAGGCACCTACAATTTAGTACAAAACAAAGTATTATTCTAAACTTTTACATATTTATTTATACTCTAGTTTACATTGTGAGTTGGCCGGTTTGCGGTGTAACCCGAGAACGCTTCCTCAAACCCACACGGATAGGGTTTCACATGAAAATAACTTGCTATGTTTTAATTATTAACGTAGGTACAATTTTAATTGAAGTTTTTTCATTACAACTAAACTTTTCATTTGTACTCAGCTACCGAGAAAAAGAAGGCATAGATAGCTACTGACTGACGATAGATACTGACCATTTCCTTATGACGAAGAGGCGTTTTACAAATAAGAAAAAAGAATAGATAATTTTCATAAGTGGGCAATACCTACCACTTTTTGTTGAATGTGCCGATATTAAATCCCGAGCTAGCGAAGCAGTTAAGTAGAGTCACGAGCGTAGCGAGTAGCTCTAAATTATACTGCTGAGTTAGCGAGGATTTAAAATGCACAAAACAAAAAAACCATTCGGTCCTTGAGTTAAACATACAACTTTTCACTTCGACAGCATCATCTTGCCCAGAGCTAATCAGAACTTGTTATAAGGGTAGGTACTAGATGAATCGATATACCTACATCACACTTATATTATAAATGCGAAAGTTTGGATGGATGGATGTTTTGGCTTCTTCAGGCCAAAACTACTGAACCGATTAAGCGGAAATTTTGTATAGATGTAGCCCTAGACCTGGAATCAAACATAGGCTAACATAGGCCAGGCGAAGCCGCGGGCAGCAGCTAGATCTACACAATGCATACTAAAGTTACAATTTGAAGGATTGTTTATTTTGTGTTTTTACAGGTTTCAAATTGGTTCAAAAATAGAAGACAAAGAGACAGACAAGCCGAACACAAAGATAGGTAAGTACCTACCTACTTTAACATTTCTATTTTACATTTATTTAGATGCATATGATCGTCCTTTTAATTTTAGAGGAAAACTTTTATGTAGGTTGTATCGAACTAACTATAGGCTAGGTTGAAGTATTTATTAACAAAGAAGAAGAATTACAATCAAAGAAACAAATTAGAACCAGTATTTACAATTGAAACAGTTGAGCTAACTGCAGGACTGTTGCAAACAATCTGAAGCATCAGCATCAGTCGGAAGATTCCCCAAGACGCTGGCTGCATTGCCCCGCTGTTTACTTACTTTAGCATATTTTCTCATATAATTTAACCCTGTGCTTAATCGGAATATGCAACGCTTAGAACTAAAAGTCAACGTCGCAAGTGTCGAGAGCAATATTAAGTTTCATCACTAACTAGTAAGTAGGTATGTGGGTTAGTATTTTGCTGACCCTGTTATAGCGGAGACAAAACATTGAAAGGCATTTTTTTCTTAGTATTATGTTACACTGATAGAATTAGATTGACGGCTATTTTTAACCAACTTCTAAAAAAAAAAAACGAAAGAACCTCCTGTTCTTTCGTTCTTTTATATATGTATGTTACTTCATATGTCCGCCAATAGTTATCCGATTTTGATGATTCTTTCACTACTGTATAGAGAATGATTTCGCGGTGGTCCCATAAAATTTTATTCCCGAGGGATTAGCATTTATCCCGGAAAACTTGAAAAACAACATAATATTTAGAGGAATCACGACTAGCTACAACAATTTTGGTGATACATATCTTCGCCAATTGTTAATAGATTTTGATGATTCTTTCATTGTTGTATAAAGGTTGACTGACGTCGTTGAAGTCGGTTTTTAGTTATTTAAAACATTAAATTACTACCAAAACATATCAATTTAATTAAAAACCGACTTCAATCAACCTTTATACAACAATGAAAGAATCATCAAAATCTATTAACTATTGGCGAAGATATAAATTAACTTACATACGTAAAAAAACGCCCCGAATTGAGAACCTCCTCCAGTTTTTGAAGTAGTTTAAAAAGGGAACCACTTCGGTGAAACATTGCGAGACTTTGATTCGGAAAGAAGTTTGATATTTCAGACTAATTTTTATTTGCCCCATTTATTCCGCGTCTCAAACTGAAAGGAAACATAACCTAATCTACTCAAATTCCCAAACTTCCACTTCAAAAAACATCCTCTGCAATTTTTGCCTTTTTTCCATCATTTTGTTTCAAAAAAAAAATCTTCCAAAACATTGGTCGTCAACAATCAAACAATAGACCCACCGGTCTCTAATTCTTGGTCCATTGGACCTGTTGTCTTATATTTTTGGTCCACTGGACCAGAAGAGACGGCGAAGGATGAAACACTGAGAATTCACACTTCGGTGCACAAATCGGATTAGAATTTTTAAAATGTAGAGAAGCGAAGATTGTTCAAGATTGGGGTAGGTAGGTACCTTCTCGCTTAGGTTCAGCAAGAATCAGAACTGTTTATTTATTTTTCAATTTATTTATTGAGAGTTAACATCATTACAGGTGTGTGTTGTGTTGTAGTAGTTAAAAACATTGGTTAGGGGTTTTATTTGTATTAGGTACCTACTGAGCTCAGCGCCATAAAATATAGCCCAATTAGATCTATCTTATTCCATGTTTAGAGAGTAAAATAAAATTTTCGATCTCTATCTATCTATCTCTAAGAACCGACAACCGCTGGGGTAAACGTCTTCGTGAGTGGAGACCGCGACACGGCAAACTTAGTGAAGGACGCCCTCCGGCCAGTGGGATGACGATGACGATCTGCGACTGCAGGCTGGATGCGGCAAGCTGAAGATAGGGCGCTATGGCGCTCATTAGGAGATGTCCAGTAGTGGACTGATATAGGTTGATGATGATCAGGGTCGGACTGGGCCGAAAGCGGTTTTATAATACATATTTTCTGCGTTCTGCAAGGAAAAATCTAGCAGACAAGTAGTCAGAATAATATTATAAAAGCGAAAGTTTGGATGGTACGATGAATGAATGTTTGAGGCTTCTTCACGCCAAAACTACTGAAGCGATTGAACTGAAATTTTGCATAGATGTAGCTCTAGAACTAGAATAAAACATAGTCTACTTTTTATCCCGTAAAAACGCGTGCGAAGTCGCGGGGAGCAGCTAGTTTTGCTACTCGTATGACACAGGCAGAAGTTAATTCAACCATTATAATTATAATTATAACTCAACCAACGTTCTCTACGAAAATAGAGTTTAAATTCGAAGTTTCCGGAAATCCACAAACTGCAAAGGAATTATAGCTTTGATATTAACAAAATAAGGTCGAATTCAGTACAACATAACAAAAGCGAATAAACAGGGATGTACTTGGGTATCGGGTTACAGATCCACAGAATACGAGAATAGACTCTTCGTAGTGAAACCTTCAAATGGATGGCGGAGGCAAACGTACACTCCCTTTATTAGTTATAGCTTTTGCAAGTGGCTTTGCTCGTTCGATAAAAAACTTATCAATCGTTATCATGACGATAGTACTAAAACATCCTGGATCGTAGTGAATTTCAAACAAGTACCTAGTGAATTTCAACGCGATCAACGCTCCTTTGCGACGTTAGAGCGTTCGACAGAGAGCTGCTTCACACTAACAGTTAGTGTAAACCAGCTCTCTATTGAACGCTCGTAACGAAATCTGTAAGTTAGTAACTTACAGATAAGCCGAAGTATCCGTCCCAAGGTTGCCTGCAAGAGATTGCCATAGCGATAAGGCCGCCCTCTATTCTAAGCATTTCTGTCTAGTGTCCTGTATTGTATTAATTCTTTGTGTTGTATAATAGTGTTCTATAGATCTATTTACCTAAGCTCGCCATATTTTTTTGTAATTTGATATACCATGCATGATAATGATCACGGAATAGTGTTTTGTTTAGTAAGCGAACCATTTTAAAAGTTATCAACCTTATACTCCGTCCACGCATTTATTTTCTTTTTGAAACATGCACGCCTATGAAGTTCCCCTATTGTTGACAGGTGAGTGAATGAATACTGAATGAAAGAATGCATTTTGAAAATAGAGATGCGAATCTGTCCACCCGAAAAATATTGGATCTACGAAAGTTTCGATATTTATTGAGCTGACAGATTATGTAACGAAGATTATTATAATTGATTGTATTTAAATTGTATAACAAATACATTTTACTACAGTAACTCATGTCATAAAGTAATGCCGCAGAAGCAAGTATATACTAATATTATAAAGAGGAAACATTTGATTGTTTGTTTGTTTCCCGGAATAGGCTCCGAAACTACTGGACCGATTTGAAAAATTATTTCACCGTTGAGAACTTGGGTAGCTACATTACTCGGGAGTGACATAGGCTATGCTGGCGACACGCCCCGGTTTCGCACGGGTATATCTTTGGCATTTTCTGAATTGCACCCGTGCAAAGCTGGGGCGGATCGCTAGTAGCAAATAAAACAACAAAATCAATATTATTTTACTGTATTGAATATTTAGATCCTAAAAATACCTAGTTATTTAGACGCTGAGTATGTCTGTAAAATAATACAAAATATTGAGCCAACAAAATCAATTACAATTTCTCTACAAACAAAATCGAATCATTAGGAAATTACGGGATTGTCGCTCAAGCTGTCAAAAAGAAAATAAATACGTGGACGGAGTATAGTTTAATTATACCAAGTAGGTACAAAACTATTTGTGAAATCGTTACTTAAAAGCTGGGCCAAGCTCACTTCTTCTTACTAGCCAACTAGCTGTTACGACATCGTTGTTGGTATTTGGTTTTTTAAAGTCATCCCACTGCTGGGTAGGGTCCTCCAAAATGTATGGTCTCTACGGTCCAGAGCTACTCTCATCCAAGATGGTTTGGAGTTTTTATATTTTCAAGCAAATTAAAAAGACAAATTTGAATAAAGGACATTCGCTTGTAAATGTCTCGGAACAGAAATAAGTCTGTATTTGGTCTATTTGGAGAGTCGCCAGCGAGTGTGAGCGAGATAGCGCTGTATTAGCGAAAGGGACAACTAGTGTAACCCGATATCACCACATCTGCGTCCTAAAAGCGGCTAGGGTGGTATTCAGGACGTCGTTTTAGGGGTTTTATTTTGAGTTTACTAAACTTGCATCAGATACGATTCCTACATACAAGTTATACCTAGTAAGGGCTGCCTTATTAGACAGAAAGTGCTTTGATATTATACAATGTTTTGGAATTTAGCAAAAGTTTTATAAGTTGCTATATCTCTGTTTACCTGGTATCTCTGTAATATCTATGATTATGTTATAATAATGACAATTTTATGAAACATTAATGAAATACTTTGAAAAGTAACATTAATATTTAATCTACTATCATATACATACCTAATATTACATAATATTAAGATATCTAGTTATTACTACTATTGTTTTAAGAAGGGCAAGTTTTAAAATTAGAGTTTACGTAATCAAGCCACAGGTGCCATTTTCAAATAAAGTTAATCTGATGCATAAACAATTTATTACATTGTTTTCTATCCATATTATTACCTGAGTGATTATTCATAGACAATTAGTTATTGATTCACATTCATAATAAATTAGCATTATTAATAAATTTTATTGTTTTTGTCGATTCATAAATATCGTTAATTAATATAAAACTCGTTTCAACTAAAATTGGAAATGACATCGACTCGATTTTCCATTGATTGAATAAAATTAATTCGTAGCTTTTGTTACCTAGCTGTTGATAAATTAAAATATGTAGGGTAGTTTACAATCCAATTGAGACTTCCTCCGTTTTAGAAGACTGTTAAAAATACTCTCCGGTTTTATGGCAGAAGCATTTTTTTTGCTAAACGACACATCCCTGTTTTTCTGGAAAAACGAATGAATGTCGGGGTCGAGTATCGTGGTGGAAAAACGATCTTAATTACTGAAGTAATTTTTTGACCAAAATACGTCTAGTCTTTTGGTAAAAAAGTTATGAGTAAGGAAGGACATATTATATTCGCAAGAAAATAGGGGCAGCCCTGATTCCCTCCCTGCCCCGTATCAAGTTGCCCCGTTGTTCAGGGGGCGAGCTGTCTATGAGGATATTTCAAAACGCATCAGCGTGCTTGGATAACCCGGACCTTTTACATCTAATTTAGATGATTTGTAGAGTTAGCCATTTTTAGCTCACGTTCGTTTTACGTTTTTTAAACCGCGTTCAGAACAATTATAATACGGATATTTATACCGCTTATTTACAAAAGAATAAACCTACTGAAACGTCGCAAGAAAGTCACTTTTTTCTCAAGAAATGTGATCCACAGGCAGGAATCGATCCGGCAAACTCAATCGCTCCGTATCCACTATGCTGCGGTAACTTGTATTGTGAGGAGAGAATG
>JAPQVW010000244.1:0-34579 GCA_028535905.1 Quercus berberidifolia
AAATGATTTCCCCACCTTTTGTAATCTATATGATGGGATGTGTAACTTGTTCTTGTTTCTTGTATTTCTATTGTGAACATCACACTTTTTCAAAAAGCTATCTCTGTTTTTGTGCGTGTACATTAAATTTTCATAGATGTATTGCGACTTTACAGTCAGAATATTTATTTCTTTAAATAATTCCCTCAAAGAGTCGCGTGGTTTTAATTTATAAATTGCGCGTACCGCCCTTTTTTGAAGAACAAATATAGTCTGGATATCAGCTGCATGTCCCCAAAGCAAAATACCATAAGACATAATACTATGGAAGTAACTGAAATAAACTAACCTAGCTGTATCTTCATCGGTAATATATCTAATTGTTCGAACTGCATAGGCTGCTGAACTAAGTCTACCTGCAAGAGCATCAATTTGCGGTTTCCATTGAAGGGATGAATCAATATGTAACCCTAGGAAAACTGTAGAGTCTACAAGGTCAATAATCTCATCCTTTAGCTTAATCTTAGTTGGAAATTCTCTTACATTTGGTAAAATGAATTTAATACATTTTGTTTTTTTAGCATTTAGTACGAGGTTATTCGCATTAAACCAATCTAGTATTCGCGAAAGCGAATCATTTACATCGTCATAATTATATTTATTTCTGTCAACTTTAAAAATCAATGAAGTATCGTCAGCAAATAAAACTATTTCACAAATATCCTGTGCTAAAAAAGGAAGATCATTTACATAAACTAGAAATAGAAAAGGGCCTAATATTGATCCTTGCGGGACTCCCAATTCAATTTTTGAACCCATAGATCTTTCTTTACCAATATCTACTTTTTGAACTCTATCAGATAAATATGATTGCATAAGATCCAGTGCCTTGTTGTTAATTCCATAGTGTTTCAATTTCCTAATTAATGTACCGTGATCCACACAGTCAAAAGCTTTAGAAAGGTCACAGAATATGCCAATAGCGTTTTTCCCTTTGTCCCAGGCATCTAATATATGTTTTAATAGAACTGTACCAGCATCAGTTGTCGATCTACCCTTGGTGAAGCCAAATTGATTTTTATGGAATAGCCTATTAAGGTTAAAGTGGGATGTTAGCTGGATCAGAATAATTTTTTCAAAAATTTTACTCAATGCAGGAAGTATTGAAATCGGTCTGTAATTGGCCGGATCAGTGTGGCTACCAGATTTATAAAGAGGAACCAGTTTACTATATTTCATGAGATCAGGAAAAACTCCTGCGTCGACACAACTATTGAAAATATAGGCCAAACAAGGAGCCACTTCCTTAATAATTGAACTTAGTACTTTGATTGAAATACCCCAGAGATCCTCAGTGTTTTTGATAATAATAATAATAATAATAATAATAATGTTTTATTCATTAATAAAGATACATTGTCTTAATCATAGTTGAAAACACCTTTTAAGTATTATGTAAATACTTGTGCTAGGTGTCTTCGCTCTTCCACGTTTTAAATTAGGTTTGAATTAATTAAATTTTCACTTTGTAAAACATTGCAAAACAATAATATGGATTCAAAATAAAAATAAATTTCTAAACAGTTGAGGGTAGGACACAGTAGTTATCATGACGCCTCTAACAATAAGTTTTAACGTTTAGCGTATGGTCCAAGGTAAGGACATTTGGCGTATTGAATTTTGTAAATCTGCAACTGTTGTATGAATAGTAAAATTAATTATAATGTTCTAATATATTATTAATATCAAAAAGTGTTGCAAGATATAATACATACTAAAATCGAATTCTGTGTAAAATAAATATAAGAAATAAATTAAGATTAAAATCAATTACAATAATATCAATTACAAAAATAATGTGTTGAACCTAGATTACTGCTCATACCATGCGGTGTGTGTGTGTGTGTGTGTGTGAGTGTATGTGTGTGGTGCGTGTGTGTGTTTTGCTCTCCTGAGGCACCAGTCTCTTAAGAGTCTGGGCAACAGGAGACCGTTTTGTATAAAGTGTGTGTGTGTGTGAGTACGTGTGTGTGTGTATGCGTGTATGTGGTTTGCTCTCCTGAGGCACCAGTCTCATAAGAGTCTGGGCAACAAGAGAACAGTGTGTGTGTAATGTGTATGAATGTGATTTGCCATAGAACGTTATGTCGATCTTTCCAAAAGGGCTTCAGTCTCGTCGTAACTTAACTTTTGTAGCCAAGTGGATAGGGATGCTTTACATTTGTAGCTGTTAAGGGGGTACATGCATAATATTTTATTAATTTTATTATACAAGTGTAAGGATTGGCTTGTGTACTGCCGCTTTGCGAACGCTGAGTTGAATTGGGGTTTATTAGTTACAATTTTATATCTACGTTTTGTTAGTTTGGTAGGATCTAATTCTAGGGTTTTATGTAGTTTTAATATAGTAAATAGCACGTATAGTTTCCTAACTGTCAGAACTTCTGAACTGGAGTAAAGCATATCAGTAGGATACCTATAAGGTTTGAAGAACATTAATTTGAGTAAAGACCTTTGAGTACGTTCGAGATCCAGAAATTTCATCTTTGTAGCCCCTCCCCAAATAGGAATACAGTATGTTAAAACTGATTGAGCAAGTGCAACATAAATTTGTCTTAAAAGTTTTGGTGATGCTACATGTCTTAAGTTCTTGAATATATATTTAAGCTTTCTGGTTCTATTCATAAGCAGTTCCAGATGGGCATGCCATGAAAAACGTTGATCAATAACCACCCCCAGATATTTTGTAGACTCTACTTTATCTAAACTTGGGCATTTACAGGATGGGCTATTATTGCAGTCGTGTATTTTAATATTGAAGTTAGAATCCGGTTGGGAGCTATTGTACATAGTAAAACATATATAGTTGGTCTTTGATACGTTAAGTGTGAGAAGGTTTGATTTCAACCATATTGCTACTTTTTGTAGGCCTTTTTCTGCGCTTTTCTTAACGTCATCCCACGAAGTTCCAGTAAAAACTATAGCAGTATCATCTGCATAGGATATAATATGTCCATTGTTAATTTCCAAGCCACAAAGATCATTGATATAGGCTAGGAACAAGGTAGGTCCCAACACGCTTCCTTGGGGGACTCCATAGTTAATAGGCTCATCATCACTGGTTACTAAACCAATTTTTACCCTTTGCTTTCTATCATGGAGGTAATCTGTTAATAGTGCAAGCGGAGTACCTCTTATACCCAACCTGTCCAACTTTTGTATTAGAATGGAGACAGAGACAGTATCAAAGGCCTTTTTGAGGTCTAAAAACACAGTCAGACATTTTTTTCTGCTATCAACTTCTTCTACTATTTTATTACAAAGAGCTGTTACTGCATCTTCTGTTGAAACACCCTTCCTGAAGCCAAACTGTGATTCGGAAATAATATGAAATTTATTTAAATATTTTATAAGTCTATTGTTTATTATCTTTTCCAATATTTTTGAGACTGATGGCAAAACTGAGATAGGTCTATAGTTACTAATATCTTCTCTGTCTCCACTCTTAAATACCGGTGTAATTAAAGATTGTTTTAGATTATTGGGAAATATACCATGGGAGAAGCAAAGATTTACCAAATGACAAATGATAGGTATTAAAGTATCTTTGGAATGTTTTAGAAAGCCGGAGGGGATGCTATCATATCCTGGAGAACTATTTTGCTTCAAATTCATAATTGTATTGTTTATTTCGTCAGGGTCAGTGTCAAACAATACAAATGAGGAAACTTGATTGTTGGGTAGGTTAATGATAATATTTTCTTGTGAATTTTTATTTTGTTTGATTATATTTTCTGCTAAAATTTCGCCTATACTAGAAAAATAAGTGTTGACATAGTTTATGGATTCTAATGAAGTGGATTTTATATTAAGAAGTTGTAAATTTGGTATTTTTGGTGCTTTATAATGCGTTATATTGTTGATTGTGTTCCATAATGCTTTACTGTTGTTAGTAGATTTGGCTAATTCATTTCTTTCATATTTTCTTTTAAGAGCTTTAATTAAGTTGTTGCAGTAGTTTCTATACCTTCGATATGTAATTTTCAGTATCTCATTTTCAGAATCACATTTGAGTTTTCTCTGCATACCATTTCTATTCTTTATACATCTTAGGATACCTTGTGTGATCCAGGGTTTTAAAATACGTTTACTCCTAGGAATAGTTAAAGTTGTAGTACAATCTTTGAGGCATTTTTGTATTTTAGTAATTAAGATTGTTGATAGTATATTAGGGTCACTAGTATTAAGTAGGTCATTAGTATTTAACTGTAGATTTTGTACAGCCTTTTCTAGATTAGTGATAGTTTTCGTTTTCTTAACATTCGTATAGTTCTTAATTTTTGAAATGTTTAATATAATTGTAAGATGATCAGTGGTAGAAGTGTTTAACACAGCTATTGTGGCAGCGTTTTGAGATAAGTTTAGTTTAAGAATTACATGATCTAGACAATTATCACCCCTAGTAGGTAAGTAGTGACCGGGTAGAAGACCATGAGTAGACAAGGCGTCCAAATAGCTAAGTCGGTTATTTCTATCACCACTACGTTCATCTATTTTAGGTAAGATGTTTATATTTATGTCTCCTACTATTATTATTTTGTCAAATGATTTCAATTCATTAAGATGGCTACGTAACGAGTGTATAAATGTTTCAGCTTTATTATTTGAGGGTGACCGATATATACATAAAATGATTGTTGAATTTATATTTATTTGTAGGCATGAAGCATGTTCCAATTTGATCTCCTTAACAAGAGCATTATGGTTATTTTTTACATAGGTAGTCACACCGTCATTTTGATTGAGATGGTTGGTCGTAGCGAAAGAGTTATAGTTTATAAGCTGGGGTATAGGTTTCGTTGCATTTAGCCTACATTCTGTTAAAACGATTATGTCCACTTCAAATTCTAATTCGGTTAGTGTTAGTTGTAAATCATTCATATTACTATAAACGCTTCTTATGTTTTGAGAGAGTACGGTGATGTCTGCAGATTTAGTGCGCATCCTAGTTGGTAGTTCTTCAATGTTACAAACAAATGAGCGTGCAATTTTCGTTATGTCTATTTCCTGCGAAATTTGAATGAACCTATCCATCATGAAAAGTATAAAGATTGATTTCAATCATATCTAGTACGTGCTCTACTTTACCTATAAAAATGGCAAGATAACGTTCTAGTGTTAAAATTTCAAATCCTGACTTATCTGTACTGTATAGTTGTGTGTGTGTTTTAGTGAAATTGTGTGAGTAAAGTGTGTGTTGTTTGTGTGTAATGTTGGGTAAGAGCTGAGTAATCGTGTTACGTATGTTAAGTTTAGCTATTAATAAGATATATGGTACTTGTGCTGGTGTATGTATCAGTAGTCATGAAGCCTGCATTAGCTTGTTCACCTGTTCTTCACAGTGGATAGTAATAATCGGTGAGTTTTCGTCTCTCCTTACATGGACCCGACCATATGAGGTCCAGCAAAATTTATAACTCTTTGACTTCGCGAGATCCCTTGCGAGGTAAAACAGTCGGGATCCTTTTATAGTAAGTTGTTCGGAGATGAAGATCGGGGTGTCTTCGTTTTTAGTGAAGCCAAGGTGTTTTGCACAGAGCTTTCCTTTGTTTTTGGTGTTGTGAGCTTTACTCGTTTTTAAAACATTAGCCTTTAGGATAGTAGAGGAGAACTCGACTATAATGGGTGTGTTACTTGCTCCCTCTTTTCTCCCTCGTACTCTGTAGATATCTTTAACATCTGACTTACTAATATTGCAGTTTATAGATTTACCCAGTCGCTCCACCATATTAATTAAATCCTCTTTGGTTTCCGTGTTCCCTTTTGGCACATTTTTCATTTCAATGTTATTCTTTCTCTCCGTTCTTTGTATGTCTTCAATTTTTGTCTCCAAAATTGTTATATATTCGTAATCTTTCTTCTTTTGTATTTCTAACTGTTCTACCTTCTTTGTCAGCTCTTCATTTTTGCTCATTAGAAGAGTGATGGAATTTTCAATACTTAGATTGGTTTTTTTAATGTCTGTCAAAGTAGGGTTGAAGAGATTTTTTATCAGGCAAAAACGTAGTTATCCCACTTCTGATGTCGAGGAAGAGAGGTAAAACAGGAAGCCTATCGTCATGATCGTTTTCATAGAACCGGAAAACCGGAAATCAATGTGCCTTTGTCCGGAAAGCCATCGAAGGTGTTATTCGGTACACCTATCTTGCTTGTCTCAGCAGTGCATGAGCGCATGCAATCACAAAGCGTCGTAAGTTATTAATGGGATTAAACTCAGAATAATAATTTAGAAAATGCACGAGATGTTCACAGTGACTTTTCAAACAAGTTATAGATGATTCTTCTATGACATTATGACATTTATTAACCAAACAGTTTGGTTGTCCTTGAATACCGTTCCAAGTGACAATTCATTGGCCATTGAGATATCGTACGGTTCAGAGACACAATCAAGAAGTTTCCATTACTGTTGACTATCAAACTGCATGGTATCACAGCCTAGCTTACCTACGCCCGCGATTAGTATTGAGGTCTAGAAAAGCCGCGATCTGTGACATATTTATATATTCACGTTGATATTAGAAATTTTAAATTCTTAATTTCTGTGCAACCACCTTCAATACCACGGTCAATCACCTTCGTATTTTCAAGATTACACAGCATGTGCTTTTTCAACTCCTTTTTAACTCTTCCCGCCTCTCCACTCCCTCGCCAGACATCACAGACACTGTTTTGTGTAGCATCTAGTTGAGGAATTAATTAATGTATCAGTTTGATTTGACCACTTTCTGGTCGACTACATAACTTACCTACTAACGTAGCTTAAGCGAAGAATTGGTTACGTCCTTTATTTTTGTCTTTATGTGTTTTTATTTTTGTTTTAGTAGATTTTTAGTACGTATGGCCATTGTAGCACTTTGTACCTACTTTGCTTGTTTAGTTTAATTTTCCCGCCTTATTTATTAGTGTACCTCTTCGATTATCATGGCAAACAAACTATGTATTCGATCCGCCGCGAAACAGGCCTAGCCTAGTGCGGGGGTCATTGTCAATCATATACCCGCCATAATTAGTGACAACAATAGTCATAATCCTATATAAATTAATCCTGTACTGATATTTAAGGTGTTTTGTATAATCTTTCGGTCAATAAATATTTTTTATTTTGTATTTGTATTTAATCTCAGTTAAATGACAGGTAAATGACAGGGAAAAGGAGGCAGCTTTGAACAGGGGCACCTTTGAACAGGGGCACCTTTGAACAGGGGCACCTCAGACACAAATGACTTTACGAGTTCAGTTAAAGGGCAAATTTTATGAAAATCTATAATATAAAAATGAATTGCAAAATGTGTTGGTAAGCGCATAACTCAACAACGCCGGACCAATTTGGCCAATTCTTTTTTTTAAATGTTCGTTGAAGTTCAAGGATGGTTTTTACGGCAAGAAATACTAACGATCCGCCCTGGCTTTGCACGGGTGCAATTTAGAAAATGCTAAAGATATACCCGTGCGAAGCCGGGGCGTGTCGCTAGTTGTATATAAATACGGCTATAGCGACCCCCACGTCTGTCAAAAGTGGCTTCTGTGAGTGTACGCGAAAAATTTTGTGAGAGGCTATGTTTGTTTACAGCACCCCCAAGTAGACATTACGGAAAAAAGTTGTGAGGTTGTAGATAAATAATAAAAAAATAAATAATGCCGGACAATCCACACAGCACCATCTACCCCCAAGCTAAGCAGAGCTTGTGTTACGGGTACTAGATGACTGATACACATAATACAATGTATTACATAGATATACTAGTAGTTCTACGAACAGTAGACCTCGCGAGCATAACCATTTTTGCAACAATTAATATACCTGTGAAAGGACCGCGTTATTACTCTAAGGGTACCACATTGTTTTTAATCGGTGTATTGTGTATTTACCAAGTTTTTAAGGTTTCGTACACGAAGGGTCAAAGCGGGACCCTATTACTAAGCCTCCGCTGTCTGTCCGTCTGTCGACGGGATGTCTCATGAACCGTAAAAAGTAGATT
This sequence comes from Quercus berberidifolia, assembly GCA_028535905.1. Classification (NCBI taxonomy): domain Eukaryota; kingdom Viridiplantae; phylum Streptophyta; class Magnoliopsida; order Fagales; family Fagaceae; genus Quercus; species Quercus berberidifolia. Next base: position 8,022 of record JAPQVW010000244.1, read on the forward strand.
GATGATGATGATGATGATTTTATTTTTGCCGCTAAAACAACAAATAATAAAAATAAATTATATGAGTATTAATATTTATGGGAGCTCTACAAAAAAACGTGATTGTTAGGGTTCCGTACCCGAAAGGTTAAAACGGGACCCTACTACTAAGCCTCCGCTGTCTGTCCGTCCTTCAGTCAGCGGGCTGTGTATCTCATGAACCGTAAAAGGTACAGCAGTAGGCAGTTGACATTTTCACAGAGTGTGTATTTCTCTTGCCACTACAAAAAACGTAACTTTTTGACATTTTTTTTGCTCGTTTGTCAAGGCTTAAACTGTAAAAGGTTTGGCTTTTTGCTTTATTGCGATCCATCAAAAAACTATGTTTTTAGGGCATCTTTTGTTTCTTTTGCGAACTTTTGTATACTTATCGAGTAGGTATGGTACTATGAACTATGAACGAGTAGGTACGGTGCGGAATCCTTCGTGTGCGAGTCGACTCGCACTTGGCCGGTTTATTTGGATATTTTTCCTCTACGTTTGATAAGGCTATACAAATCTCAAGAGATTTGTAATTGATCCGTAATTGTTAGACAGTTGAAATTTTGATAGGGTATTTATTATTTTGCCCTTATAACAGCAAAAAATACAAATAAAATAAATTAAAAAACCCTACGTCCATTCCACGTCTTGAAAACGAAAGTTTTCAATCAGTGCGTCCTACCCGTCATGACCTACGGAGCTGAGACATGCTCTCACAGTATGGCTGGCCCACCAGTTCAGAGTCGCTCAGCGAGCTACGGAAAGAGCTATGCTCGGAGTTTCTCTTCTCTGAAGGATAGGATTCGCAACGAGTACATCCGACAGAGGACCCAAGTTATCAACATAGCTTAAAGAATAGCAAGCTAAAGTGGTAGTGGGCCGGCCATATCTTGCGAAGAACCGACAACCGCTGGGGTAAACGTGTTCTTGAGTGGAGACCGCAACTCGGCAAACTTAGTGTAGGACGCCCTCCGGCCAGGTGGGATGACGATCTGCGAAAGACTGCAGGCAGATGCTGGATGCGGCAAGCTGAAGACAGGGCACTTTGGCGCTCATTAGGGGAGGCCTATGTCCAGCCGTGGACTAATGTGGGGTGCTGATGATGATGATGACGACTCCACGTCGAGTACCAAAGTTAAGCAATGTCGGGCGCGGTCAGTACTTTTCCTTAGCAGTAAAATATGCACAATAAGCAAGAATAGGCGTCTGTTTCTCCCATTTTATGGTATCTCCAGAACGGATTAAATACCTACCTATTTTACAACTATAGGTTATCAGGATTATTATCTAGATAGGTACCTACTTACCTACACTTGGAGAGGTAGAGGTAGGTATTTTCTCTGTCCATAAAGGGTGTTTCTCTTTGCTTACTGCCTGAAACGCTCGTTCTATAGGTACACAGAAACAGCTCATATTTTTACCTAGTGCCTACGATTGTTATTAGTTATTTTCTTTTCGTCCATTCGACCATTAGTTAGTCCATGCCATAGAATCGCAGCGCGTTTTTACTCTTAGGTCCATGCCTTTAAAACAAAGTTGCATTGCTCGGGAAAGCTCGAAATTCTAAGATGGCGTTGGTGCATGAACACAAAAATAGTTCTGTTCCACGATTAAACCAAGTAGTAAATCAAAGGAGTCGTTTGTAAATAGAAAAAAAATTTAAAAATTTTCAAGAAGATGTTGAGGCGCACATGTTGGTAATTATTTACAAATTTTGTAATATCAGTGCAATATTAGTAAAGACTTATCTTACACAGCTCCCAGTGTTACAAAGATGAGCGTATTGGTGCTATTCTTGCTCATCAAGCCGAAAATCCACCTCGGATCTTGACAAAAGTTTTATGAGACCAACTTAAAGTTTTAAATAAAACATACCTATAAACAAAATCGGATCTCATAAATCGGTGATATTCGGTAGCATTAGCGCCACCTGTAAAACTTTTCTTCGATGGAAGTAAACAACTTACATACAATCAACGAAGTGCCATAACGAAGTTCTAATAGATGGCGCTTTAGAAAGTTGATAGAATGTCGTACTCGAATCGTAGTATCATCCCGTTTATAGAATGGCTAGGCCGATTGTAAATTGGCCTAGTCATTCTACAAAAGGGCTGATTCTACGATTCGACTACCACATTTACTGCAAATTACGGAGGTTTTTTGCTCATCACGTCGAAAATCCTCATCAGATCTTCACCACATTTTTATGAGACCAATTTAAAGTTACTACCTTTCAACTAAAATAATAATCATCGAAATCGATCTCATAAAGCGGAGATATGCAGTAAATCCCTTTTAGCCCTTTTTTGGAGGAATCACCCCTTTAATCAAAAATCGCCGACGACAAAAAATTACTCTTAAATCGTTACAACTGTATACCAAGTTTCGTCTAGATCGGTTGTAAAATACGACCTGTAAAGGAGTAGGTACGTACAAATTGAAAGTAACCCAATTTTTGCCAGACGTGATGCAGAGACGCTTCGCTCGCTCGGTCAATTATTAAGGGACATACACCGGGGGGCGGGCAGCAGCGCCCCCTGCAGAACAACTCCATTACCAAACTGCGATCCCCAACCCGCATGCCCAGCGTGGGGATTATGGGCATTACCCTCGAAAATGATAATAAAAGCCAAAAAATGGCCCCCAGTTCCCGGCCGCCTCGCTATTCCTGGCCATGGTAGCAGCCATGGTAACGTCGGGGCAGGGGGTGCTAGGAATCACCGGGCTACCCCAGGCTACCATTCATTATGCAAATTGACCCTGGCAACGTTCAACGGATGCACTCTGAGGCTTAACCACCATCTAACGCAGTTGGAAGTGGAGTTAGAGAACATTAAATGGCATGTTTTGGCGCTATGCGAAGTCCGTAGAGAAGGCGATGACACCATAACCCTAGACTCGGGCCATCTTCTCTACTTTCGCGAGGGTGATAAAACATCCCAGGGTGGCGTAGGTATTCTCGTCAACAAAACCCTCTCTAACAACTTTCAAGAAATCTCCAGTATGTATGGTAGCGTACCTGATCTTTCGCCTATCAAAGGTCTACTCACCGACCTCGGCACACTCGGATGATGAAGTGGAGGATATGTATGAAGACATATCCAAAGCTTTGTACAACACCACAAAGGCTCACTTCAACGTTGTTATGGGGGACTTTAACGGCAAGGTGGGAATCCAGACTGGAAACGAATCCCGAATAGGCCCACATGGTTTTGGAGTTAGGAATCACAGGGGGCAAATGCTTGTCAACTTCCTTGATAAAGAGGAGTTGTTCTTAATGAACTCGTTCTTTAAGAAACAACCTCAAAGGAAGTGGACAGGGCAAAGCCCCGACACTGTGACTAAAAATGAGATCGATTTCATTACGACGGATAGCAAGCACATATTCAGAGATGTCTCAGTGATCAATAGGTTCAATACCTGATCTGATCACCGACTCCTACGAGGCTCTCTGAATATCAACCTGAAGCTCGAAAGAAACCGTCTGATGAAGTCCACGCTCCGACCTAACACATTTCAAATCAGGGCGGGTACCGAGAAGTTCCAGCAGCTTCTCGGGGATAGATTTGTTGCCTTGGAACCCACTGATGACGCTGACGAACCCTACACAATCTGGTCGAAACGTTGAGGGACGAGGGCATCAAGTTCTGCAAAAAGCATCGCTCTGGCAAGAAGTCCAAACTCTTGGATGAAACTCTTGGGCTAGTGACTAAAAGACGGGAAACTACCCAAGCTTCTTCGTCAAAGAGGTTAGACCTGAACAAGAAAATTACGAAGATGGTACGGCGTGACCTTCAGAGCTCCAACACACGTCTCATTGAAGAGGCGATAGAGCGAAACCGAGGGTCACATAGTCTTAATGCCGGAGTCGCTGGAGGAGCTGAACCAGATGCTGGACGGTCTATCTTCAGCCTCGCGATACATCGGTCTTGGCATGAATTTGGATAAAACCAAAGTCATGATCAATGGCCACATTGATCCGGGACCGGTCGTCGTACATGGCCACCTTTTTGAAATCGTTTCATACTTACCTCGGGCAGATTCTGTAGTTGGGTAAAAACAATTTTGAGAAGGAGGCCAAGAGGAGGATCTAGCTAGGCTAGGCAGCGTTTGGGAAACTACGTCGAGTCTTCTCGTCATCCATACCACAATGCTTGAAAACGAACCCGTCATGACCTACGGAGCTGAGACGTGGACACTCATGGTAGGGCTGGTCCACCAGCTCAAAGTCGCTCAGCAAGCTATGGAAAGAGCTATGCTCGGAGTTTCTCTGAAGGATAGGATTCGTAACGAACACATCCGACAGAGAACCAAAGTTATCGACACAGCTCAAAGAATTAGCAAGCTGAAGTGGCAGTGGGCCCGCCATATCTCGCGAAGAACCGACAACCGCTGGGGTAAACGTGTTCTTGAGTGGAGACCGTAACATAAACGTAGTGCGGGACGCCCTCCGGCCAGGTGGGATGATGACCTGCGAAAGACTGCAGGCAGATGCTGGATGCGGCAAGCTGAAGACAGGGCGCTTTGGCGCTCATTAGGGGAGGCCTATGTCCAGCAGTGGACTGCTGTAGGCTGATGATGATGATGATGACATAGATATATATATTTTTATCATACATAGTAAACACCCAGACCTCCGGAACAAATTTCTGTGGAGCGCACAAATATTTGTTCCGGTCGGGAATCGAACCCGCAACCTTCCGCGTCGCAGGCAGACCTTCACCCGCTGCGCCACATCGGTCGTCAAATGGAAGATTTCAAGACATTGGTTTGTGGAACTTGGCTTACCGTACGGATTAATTCATTTTTTATATTTTTTTTAATACCCTTTTGGGGCAGATTTGAACAAAACAAAGGGGGCACTTTTGAACATGTTCAAAGATGACCCAATAGGTTTATCTCACTAATCGCAATAATATTACAGAGGCGAAAGTTTGTATTTATAAATGTATAATGTGTGTGTACGTTTGTTACTCCTTCACGCTCAAACGGCTTAACAGAATTAGACGAAATAAGTTACTGAGTGTATGTGTGTCTAGTATGGTTATTGCGTCTGAAAGTAATATAATGTCATTTTAGATATATAAAGCAAAATTGTGTTAATATTTAATTATCTTCTTTAAAGTTATTGGCTTGGAGGAAAAGTTGTTTATTGTGAATATTTAACGCTTGAATAATTAACATAGTTTGTTTCTCACTGTACCTACATATTACCACACTAAGGTGTTGTTAACATTTTATATTACTTTATTTAATAAAAATAGATTACGTAAAATAAGTATGTTTTGTTTAAATTCATCAATTCGAAGGTGCTCCAGGCATGTTCAAAGCTGCCCCGGGGAAGGGGCAGCTTTGAACATTTAAGTTACTTCACTAAGTTGTCAATTCTGACTAAACCATTTATAAATTGAGTTTAATTTTAATTGATTTATATAGTAAAATCATATATCTGCATCTAATAGCAAAAATAACTATTTAACAATAACTATTTTAGATTTTACAGTCACTAATGTAAAAATTGTTCAAAGGTGCCTCCTTCTCCCCTAAAAAAATTAATTCGCTATCTTAATAATGTATCCAAGCACACTATCGTAGCATAATAGCCGATGACAAATTGCCAAAACCAGCGGTGGCAGATTTTTTTTAAAACTCATTTATATTCTGAACTGCTTAAAATTGCACAATATTATTTTGTGTACCTACAAGCGCACAATGCGAATGTAGAGAGAGTTTTTTCGCTAGTCTCGCAGTAATGGACGAAGGAGAGTAACTCACTAAACACACAAACGGTTTCTTGTCTTGTCGAAATCAAGTAGGTATAAAGGACCTGAGTGGCTCCGACTTTTACAAATTTCTGGTGGAAGAGAAAGACATTTCATACTAGAATATTTAAAAAGATCTTGATCTAGTTACAATCAAGGGGCGAACCTAAACGATTTGGTTATCAAACTAGGCCTCAGTTTCAGTTTCATTCATTTATTTCTCATAGGCACATTACATTGCACTTAAGAAGGTCTTAAAATAATTTAAAACAATAGGTAGGTGACGATACTAACAAGTCCTTTTATGTTATCTCATGCTATGTTATTCCAGAAGTTTTGGTCTGACAGATAATCCTTTATATTAAGTATGCTCTTTCTGTGAGGTGCTTTTTCATAGTTATTCTAAAAGCTCTTTCGCTAAGATTGGTAATAATGGGTGGCAATAGATTATAAAATCGAACACTATTAATAACAAAAGATTTACTAACTTTCGCCAGTCTCGTCTGAGGTAACACCAACTTAAGCTTTCCTCGCGTCTCATAATTATGATTATCACAATTTTTGGAATAACGTTTTATATGTTTCCTTAAATATAATAGGTTAAGATAAATGAATAGCGATGGCATAGTCATAATATTAATTGTATTAAATACGTTCCGCAGGCTCTCTCTAGGTCCAAATCTATAAATAGCTCTCACTGCTCTTTTTTGTAAAAAATTTACAAATGAAGAATGAAGATCCTTTTTGCACCCGCAGCATTGCCCCATAATAGCAATCCATATGACATACGAGAATGAAAATAGCTATAGTAAACCATTCTAGCTGTATTTATGTTCGTCAATTCTCTAATTTTACGGACAGCGAACGCTGCAGAGCTTAGTTTGCTAGCTAATTCATTTATATGATCACCCCATTGTAATTTTGAATCTATTTTAATGCCTAAAAATGTTATGTTTTTAATTAAGTCAATTTTATATTCATTAATTTTTATAGGCATTGTCATATTGTTGATATTAGTTAGGGAAAATTTTATACATTTTGTTTTAATAGAATAAAGAATAAGATTAATTGTGTTGAACCAGTTTTGGATAGTGGATAAGGATTCATTTATAATTGAGACGTCAGGATTGGATCGATTAATTTTAAATTGTAGGGAAGTGTCATCAGCGAATAAAATAATGTCAACAAATTTATGAGCTAAGAAAGGAAGGTCATTAATATATACTAAAAAGAGAAATGGGCCAAGGTTCGAACCCTATGGCACACCTACAGTGAAATCCACAGCAGACGACAATACACCATTTACGTCTACAGTTTGCTGTCTCTTTGAAATGTAGGATCTAATGAGCTCGAGTGCACCCTCTCTCACACCATAATGACTCAGTTTATTTAGTAGTATTTCGTGATTCACGCAGTCAAAAGCCTTTGATAAATCACAAAAGACTCCCAAAATGTCAGAAGAATCTTCGAAGGAACTATAGATTGTTTCTACGAAGTCAACTATAGCATCAATAGTAGAGCACCCCTTTGAGAACCCATATTGTTTTGGTGAAAAAAGCCCATTTGTATTAAAAAAAGATGTTAGTTGAATGAGTATAAGCCTTTCAAAGATTTTACTGAGTGCTGGCAAGATCGATATTGGTCTAAAATTACCTGGGCTTTTGTGATTTCCACTCTTAAAGAGAGGAATCACTTTCGCAGCTTTCATAAGGTCTGGGAAAACATTATCTTCTATGCAACTATTAAAAATAAACGACAAGTACGGTGCTAAAATCTCTATGATATTGTCAACAAATCTAACAGAGATACCCCATATGTCTTCTGAACCTTTTAACTTTAGAGATTTGAAGGTTTTGATTATGTCAGAGCTTGATACCGCGTGGAACGCAAAAACTTTGGAGCAAGAGTTCACATTTGCTTGCAATAGCGCCATAGCTTTAGTTGGACTAATTTTCAGAGATTTTGTGATTTCATGTGGTACATTGCTGAAAAAGTTTACAAATGTATTCGCAACTTTACTTTTGTCTTTAATTATGTTTCCATCCAGAGATAATTCAATACCACGCTCCGCAGATCGAGCTTTACCAGTCTCTGTGTTTATTATAGACCAGACCGATTTCACAATGTTACTTGATTTCTTAATTTTATGTGACAAGTATATCGCAACTTTACTTTGGTCTTACCTTAGCCTGTTTGCACACCTTTTTAAATATTTTACTATATTGCCGTACATATTCCCTAAAGGTTTCATCCGTATACATTGTTTTAAGGTTATGTAATTCATACATTCTATTTCTGCTAACTATGATACCTTTGGTAGCCCAATCATTGAATGTTGATTTCATTTTTATTTTTTTTAGATGTCATAGGAAATAATGAATTAAAATTGTCTACAATAATGTCAAATAATGTTTTATACATAAGATTAGGATCAATTTTCTCATTATTCAAGGTATTTTCTAGGTCGTTTTGCAAATTAAATTTAAAATTATTTAGTTTATGCTGAGTGATACGCCTCGTGTGAACTATTATGGTGTGATCATCTATCCCTGTTTTTGGTACTTCGATATACTGACCCAAATGATCGGAGCTTAGGTTGCTTACAATTGATTTTTTGATAATAATACAGTTGCAAAAGATATTATCAATGCATGTTGCTGAATGATCTGTTATCCGTGTCGGTTCAAAAAACAGGTTGCTTAAATTAAAACATTGAAAAAGATTAAGTATTTGATGTTTTCGAGATGATTCTATTAAAAGGTCTATATTAAAATCGCCCATGACAATAAGATTTTTACTTTTATGTCCAAGTCTTCTCATGACAACCTCTAAGACAGATTCCAGGATGCTGAACTCACCTGATGGAGGTCTATATACGTTTACTAAAATATAATTATTTGTTTCGATAGACGATAGTTCAATATGACGTTCGACCGAAAGTTGAACAATATCGTCTCTTTTATTAAAATTAACAGATTTACTAACAATTATAAGCGAACCCCCCCTTTGAGCTGATTTGCGGTAATAACAACTACCTATGGTATAGTTGTCAAAATTAAATAACAGCTCATTTTCTTTCAGCCAGCTCTCAGTAAAACAAACAATATCTATTTTTGACTCTTCGAGAAACAAACCAATTTCTAACTCTTTATTCAAAAGTCCTTCGATGTTATGGTGCATTATCGAAAAGCATTGCTTATTTTTCCTATGTCTAAAAAATCCGAGGGTTTTATATTGCACTCATTACTATTATAACCTGTGCCATCGCATTCATTATCTATCGTAGATGTAGACTCAGTTATAATTTCAATAACAGTTGTTGTCTTGCCAATAGGCGCGTCCATATTCCATAATAGTGATTTACACAATGTAGTCCTAATTTTCTTCAATGATTTAGATTTATTTATGTCAAAAATATTGTTAATGTCAATTAAGCGTATATTACTGTTAGAGCAAGTCATGTTGTACATGTCCATAATTAGTTTAAATACATATTTATTGTATTTATGTTGCGAACCATAAGGTAGTGTACAAAGAATAATTTGTATATTTTTACTAATTTCGCTTAGGATAATGAGGTTATCTTTAAGCTCGTCGGGACTTACAGCTACTTTTTCAAGCACTAAGAGTACATAAAGGTCTTCGGATTGATTTTCACTAGCATGTTTTGATAGCTCCGTAACAAGCTTTGTGTATGGCGAGCCGGGACTGCAAAAGTTTAGCACCTTTCGTGAAGTTTGCGTTACTAGTTCACCTCCAAGGCCTTTCCCGTATCTATCGGAGAATATGAAGATTCCGTTGTCGTTACAATTTCATGTCACAGCTGCATGTACATAATTTGTATATAAATCGTTTGTATTGTTTTCTTCTGTGTTTTCATTATGTTTATTCTTGTCATTAATTTCAATCGTTCTCTTAATCTGCGTTATCTGTTTTTCTATAAAATTTATTGTTTCTATTGTATCCACTTTCTTGTTTATGTCAATTTCCATTTCATGAATTAGTTTTAGTATATTGTCATTTTCTTTTTGAAGGTATTTTATCATATCATTTCTCTGGGTTAGTTCGTTTAAAAACAGTTTGTTTTGTTCATTTAGGATTTCAACTATCTGTTTAGTTATTTCTCTTTCAACTTTATAATAGTTGCTGTCTTCGATGTTTTTATTGTTTTTAAGTTTAAGAAACTCCAGTTTTTTTGTTATTTTTGCGCACTTTATGTTTATCTTTGTGATCTTTTTCATTAGAGCCTTCATTCTTCTTCCTTTGCGTATAACTTTGTTATTATTTTTTGTCTTCTTTTTCTTGGTTATAAGTGCTTCAGCAGTTTTTATTTGTAAATTGCTGTGCTTGGTTTGTAGGGCGTTATAGTTTTCAGTGATTGTTCGAAGCTCTTTTTGAAGGGGAAAAATCCCTTTGTATATTTAGTTTTCGAACTCATCTCTCTCCTTCGTTACATCCCTTACTGTTCCTTCTAGTGTTTTTATTATATCCTTTAAGCTCATATTGTTGTACTCGTTTTTGGCTATTTTCTTTTTTATATTTAGATTTTCCAAACATAGGGACTCAAATTCGATTAGATTGCTTTTCTGTTCTTCTGTCATAGTGCTTTTTAAGTTGTCTTTTTTTATTATATCTGTTTTTAGGTTTTCAAATGTGCTCTCGTATTTCTTTATTATCGATTTTTGATTTGCATCGTTATTAAAAATCAAGACGTTTTCTTGCTTTAGTTTAGATTTAGCACGTGTAGTCATTTTGCGTATTTTATTATAAAGAGCGTGAAAAAACAGTAATAAAAGCGCAAAAAGTGATCAGCACCTAGCTATCGTTGGTAAGTAACCCAAAATAAAAAACAAAATGAAAACCACAGTAAGGATTCGATTTAGGTGACGTCGGATCACAAGTCCTTTGCCCTGACCGCTAGACCACTGTGTCTGTAGCGTCTACGTCGAAAATAGCGCTTGTTAGCTACTGCAGCAGAGTGCTCGTCTTCTTGTTGGTCAAATGCGGTACAAGGTCGTTTGCGTACGGTCATTCACCCTACTTACGATGCGCCAAGACAAAGGATTCTTCGGATGCACTTTTTAATGATTTTGCCGGTTGTAAAATAGTTTTTTGAAGATTTACTGTTTTGAACACTAGTTTTTTAAGTATTTGCTTTGCAAAAATATAAGTACTTGGTTTTGGTTACACAATTATATAAGTGACTTGGTAAATTATTCACTTTTTGAGCACTTTTAGAAAATAAAACAACGGAACAAAGTGTAACGTGACTGCTCTGTTAGGCGCTGCGCGCGCGTCTTCCTAGATTGCAATACTCACCTGTACAATGCCCACCGATAATTGTTCAACTACCATCTGGAACAGATATGGCAAAGTTTAAAAAAATTAAATACCTTGGCAATTGTGCTGTTGGCATTGAACGCTACAAAACGAACAACAGAAACTGCTATCAGTGTTTTCGCTGTCAGGGTTTCGGTCACGCGTCTCGTAACTGCAATCGACCTGCTAAATGTGTCAAATGTTCACTGGCACATCCTACATCGCAGTGTCCTAATAAGGGCTTCATGGAATCCGTCCGCTGCTGCAACTGTGGACTTGATCACGCCGCTAACTTCTCGTAATGCAAAGAGCGGCTTAATTATCTGGAACGCATCAAATCAAAGCGCGAGCCATTCTGCACCGTTATCGTCAATAATATCAAAGGCGCCCCTAAGCCATCCTCCGAGATGAACATAAACGTGCCGCTGGTTCAAATGCCTGCCAAGCTGCCTGCCGCGGAACTGAAGCGCACTGTGCCCCACCAACTGCCCAAACGACCCAGCGACAAGGCATTCCTGGCCGACTCGTCCGAGGTTGGCGCTAGTCCACTGCACGACGAGGCCACAAACGAAATGCTCCATATACTATCCACCATTAAAGCCCTTAAACAGGACTTCATCAAATGTGAGACCTTTATAGACAAAGTCATCTTAATTATTTCTCATATTGGCCATTATGTTTAATGAATTGCGCATACTCTATTGGAATGCCGACGGCATTCACAAAAAACAACGGGAACTAGCGGCGTTGATGGTAAGTGATATTAATATTGATATCATCGCGCTTAATGAAACGAGACTTACCAAGCGGCTCACTCTTGGTATCCCTGGTTTCTCTTGCTACCGCATTGATGGTCGTGCTGATGGCTCTGGGCAAGGTGTTGCTATCATGGTCCGATGTGACATTGATCATACCCTTGTCTCTTCCCCTCCGACACAAAACCTAGAAGCCATAGGCATATCTCTTAACCTGCCCAGTGGTAATATACTTCTTTACGCAGCTTACCAATCACCTAACATCTCTCTCCTTGCCAGTGATCTTAGCGCCCTCACGTCCTCAGGCAACAAGGTACTCATTATGGGAGACCTTAATGCTCGACATCCTTACTGGTCACCTGGTCTAATCAACACACATGACAGAACTCTCTATAATCTTATGTTACATGAAGAGATTATCATCCATAGCCCTAGTGAGCCTACCCTCGTCCACTACAACGGGGAAAGCTTACCTACTAACCCGGACTTGCTCCTTACTAAAAATGTATGTATATACTGTTGAATCCATTAGAACCATTCACGCACTCTCATCTAACCATTTACCTGTTTTTGTTAAACTAGCCATCAAAACACATCGTAAACCCATTCAAAAGCTAAATTATTCAAAGGCTAATTGGAATGGTTACCGCACATTTTTAAATGATAGCATCCATCTGTACCAACAGACTTTCAGATCTGAAAATGATATTGATTCGGCCATTTCCCACCTCCAATCTACCAATTATTACAGCTAGAGATGCTAACATTCCTAAAACAAAACTTAAACCCTGGGAATCATCTCTACCAAGGTGTATAAGAAGAAGAATCAAGGATAAAAATCCTCTCCGACGTTATTACGCTAAAGAATCCGACAGCTCTACCCGTAAACTACTCAACGTAGAATTTAAAAGACTTCAGCTAGAAATAAACTCTGCACTAAAAAGTCACCGCGATCGACTTTGGGACCTTAAACTTAAAAAGGTAGACAACCCCTGCACGGACCTCTGGCGCATTGCCAAGGGACTGAAGTCTAATCCTTCCACATCTATTCCCCCCCTTAAATCTACAACAGGCACTCTTAGCGCTAATGTTCAAGAACAGGCTGATATCCTAGCCAACACTTTCTACGATAACATGCTCCTTACTCACGATTGGACCAGTGATCAACAGGACAATGTCATTTCCACCTCCAACTACTTGAATAATGAGTTTCCTGACCGTTCTCAAGTAAAACTAGTCAGACCCGCTGAGATCACTAAATCCATACCTTGCTCAAGATTCGGAAATCATCTGGTCCTGATGATATTTCCAATCATCTTATCAAACGTTTACCCCGAAAATGCATAGTCCTCCTGACAAAAATTTTTAACGCGTGCTTACTTACCGCCTACTTTCCCAACCAGTGGAAAACTGCGAAAGTGGTTCCTGTGCATATACCCGGTAACGATCCTACTGATCCTGTTGGTTACCGCCCGATAAGTCTTCTGCCATGCTTGGGCAAACTTTTTGAAAAAATACTGTCTTCTCGTCTGAGTAGGGCAACTAAACACATTTTAATTGATGAGCAATTTGGCTTCCGTCAGGCTCACTCTACTACTCAGCAACTAGCCAGGGTAGCCGAGACTGTGTCCCTTCGCCTAAATATGAATGAATCCACCGGAATGTTTCTCCTCGATATCGAAAAAGCTTTTGACACAGTCTGGCACCAAGCACTTATCCACAAACTGTTGCTGATTGGCACCCCGCTTTCTATAATTAAAATAATGCAATCTTACCTGTCACAACGTTCTTTTAAGGTGTACATAAACAACACAAGCTCTGAACCTAAGCTAGTTCCAGCCGGTGTACCCCAGGGCTCGATCCTCGGTCCCCAGCTCTTCCTGATATTCTTAAACGATATTTCCATACAGACCCGCACGAATCTAGCGTGCTTCGCCGATGACACTGCCTCATTCACGTCTTCGAATGACATTCTTCTTATCATCGATCGGCTTCAACTATCCCTCGACCTATTGCTAGAGTTCTTCCAGCAATGGAAGTTAAAGATTAACGCATCTAAGACTGAGGCAATCATGTTTTCCAGACACTGGTCGCTTCCAAGCCGAACCCTCAAAATCGAAGGTTTTGTGATTCCATGGAGTCGCTCTGTTAAATACCTAGGTACCACGCTAGATACTAAACTCAACTGGACTGAAAACACCCAAAAGCTAAGACTAAAAGGAACAAAAGCCTTAAATGCTTTATCTCCTATCCTGAATAGAAAGTCGTGTCTCAGTAGTAAAACTAAATTAAGCATTTACAGTACCTTAATACGTCCCTGCATAAATTATGCATGTCCCGTATGGAGTAGTACTTGCCGCACTAATTTTAATAGCTTGCAGGTTATTCAAAACAAAGCCCTAAAATACGCTTTCAATACCCCTTTTCAAACTAATTTACACAAATTACACATTACTATTAAGTTTCCTACCTTGTACGAATATATTTATAAATTATCTAAAAAATTCTATTTACAAAACAATCATTCTAATAGTAAAAATAAACACATTCAAAACATTTGCAAAACTCGTAAGAAAACTTTAAACTACATCGACAAATATCATCGTTACAAATTACCCCATCACTTGTTCCTAGAGTGCGATGAATAGCAGCGTGCACTGGCCCACGCAGGCTCGTGCGCATTGCGTGGCGCATCGCAAGCGATTCTCGGCCTTTTACCTTACGTATAACCGCGGAGACCGCGTGCGTCGCGCTCGCAGTGGCCGCGCGAGCCTGCGAGAGCTACTGTGCCTATTGATGCGCTTACTTACCTACGACCGCTCTATTGTTCTCGTTAGTCAAATTTACTGACTTTCGTAAAATTGTTTCTTACCTACCCGCTTTATTTGCTTTGCCAAATAATTAGGTTGGCTTTATTGCTATAAAACTCTCACTATATTTTTTTATATAAAATGTAATGCTCAACTAAAGCTTGCATGAAGTTCTAATAAGGTATTTGAATGGTTCTATAACCAATTTATGTTAAATAATTGTTAATTACTTTTATTTAAATAAGTTTGTAAAAGCCTATAGCGCTTAAAAACGTGTATTATATTATGTTCAATATTGTCTAGGATAAATATGTACACTGACTTGTATTGCTGTTATTTTTTTTTTTAAGTTTATGAATAAAGATATTTTAAAATTGAAAAAATTGAATACTCACGGGATCCCCGTAAGTAGTAAAAAACTCGAGTAACATAAAATTAAACATTATTTCTTTGATTTCTCTAATGTGAAAACACGATTGAGAAAAAAAAAAACGATAAAAAATATTTATAAAAGAGCACTGTTTTGCACATAATTTGGACGAGATCTCAGGAACGCTGCGTTCTATTGAAATAATAATAATAATAACGTTTATTGAAAAAGGTTTAAGACTTAAAGTTATTACATCGTTGGTCCCCAAACTAGGATAAACCTGTATCTTGGGGAAATGATTTATGATTTGATTCGTACGTTTTTGGTAATTATTTGGTTCCTTTAAACCAGTTTCTTAATTAGTTCTAAGCAGTCCTGTGTGAACGCCAGCTTAGATAACTCACCTACGTTGCTTCGGTTATCTTAAATATATCGCTAACCTTTTTACACACGCTTTTATTAGCTCGGCCTGTATGTATGTATGTACGTATGTATGTGTGTACGTATGTATGTATGTACGTATGTATGTACGTATGTATGTATGTAATGGAATCCTTAAACATAATTTTCACCAACTTCCAGAAGTCTGATTAATTTGAAACTTTGCATACGTATCAATGACCGATGACAATGCAATAATTTAATAATAGTTTTACATTATCCTTAACTAGCGACCCGCCCCGGCTTCGCACGCGTGCAAAAGTAATAGATAATTTTCACCAATTTCCAGAAGTCTGATTAATTTGAAACTTTGCATACGTATCAAGGACCGATGAAAATGCAATAATTTAATAATAGTTTCCCATTATCCTTAACTAGCGACCCGCCCCGGCTTCGCACAGGTGCAAAAGTAATGGATAATTTTCACCAATTTCCAGAAGTCTGATTAATTTGAAACTTTGCATACGTATCAAGGACCGATGAAAATGCAATAATTTAATAATAGTTTCCCATTATCCTTATCTAGCGACCCGCCCCGGCTTCGCACGGGTGCAAAAGTAATGGATAATTTTCACCAATTTCCAGAAGTCTGATTAATTTGAAACTTTGCATACGTATCAAGGACCGATGAAAATGCAATAATTTAATAATAGTTTCCCATTATCCTTAACTAGCGACCCGCCCCGGCTTCGCACGGGTGCAAAAGTAATGGATAATTTTCACCAATTTCCAGAAGTCTGATTAATTTGAAACTTTGCATACGTATCAAGGACCGATGAAAATTCAATAATTTAATAATAGTTTCCCATTATCCTTAACTAGCGACCCGGCTCGGCTTCGCACTGGTGCAAAAGTGAAGGATAAAAAATTGTTATTGTGGTTATCTACAAAAATGAATCGCAAAATGTGTTGGTAAGCGCATAACTCAACAACGCCAGGACCAATTTGGCCAATTCTTTTTTTTAAATGTTCGTTGAAGTTCAAGGATGGTTTTTACGGCAAGAAAAACTAGCGATCCGCCCCGGCTTTGCACGGGTGCAATTTAGAAAATGCTAAAGATATACCCGTGCGAAGCCGGGGCGTGTCGCTAGTCCCTAATAGATATCATCCATCCATCGCGGACTTTTTTGTAGACCTTTTTAAGGTGTACAATACTGTAGTGCATTATTTTGTTCTATCTCGTAGGGTTCAGCCAGCGTTTGCAATGTAAGCGCAAAACAATGTGTTTATTTACGACATCACTTTAGAAACCTCTAAAATAATCAGTGTTTCTCTGCTATATTATGCATGTATTATACATATAAACCTTCCTCTTGAATTACTCTATCTATTAAAAGAAACCACATCAAAATCCGTTGCTTAGTTTAAAGATCTAAGCATACATAGGGACAGACAGACGGGAAGCGACTTTGTTTTATACTACATATGTATTGATGGATTTGCCAGGATTAATACATTCTTTTGCAGATCCTCTGTAGGAGAGGGAGGAAGATAAAGTTAGCGCGCAATGGAAATTAATTAATTTAATTATAATTAAATTAATTAATTCCCAATATATGAGTTTGTCACAGACTAAAAATAAAAAATAAATTATAGTTTAAAAAAACTAAAAAAACACGGTTTTATTGCCAATCGAACCAAAAACTAGAAAATATTTTTTGATGACAAAGAGTTTAATATAACTGTAATAGCAGATGAAACAATTAATCATAATGAATCACCTCAAAACAAATTTATAATAAAATTTAAGTTATTAACACAATAATTCAATTCAGAGTGAAAGCGTGGGGTGCTTGATATTTTTAAATATTACAATAATCTTATTGGCATCTATCTATGAGAGGATAGTTATGAACTGCAGTAAAATGCACCCCACGCTTTTTACTCTGAATTGAATTATTGTGTTAATAACTTAAATTTTATTATAAATTTGTTTTGAGAACATTAAATGGCATATTCTAGGGCTATGTGAAGTCCGTAGAGAGGGAGAGGACACCATAACCTTAGACTCGGGCCATCTCCTCTACTTTCGCGAGGGTGATAAAACATCCCAGGGTGGCGTAGGTTTCCTCGTCAACAAGACCCTCTCTAACAACGTTCAAGAAATCTCCAGTGTGTCGACCAGGGTAGCGTACCTGATCCTTCGGCTATCCAAACGGTATAGTATGAAGGTCATCCAGGTCTACGCACCGACCTCGGCACACTCGGATGATGAAGTGGAGGACATGTACGAAGACATATCCAAAGCCTTGCACAACAACACTAAGGCTCACTTCAACGTTGTTATGGGTTCCCACCTTGCCGTTGAAGTCCCCCTTCAACGGCAAGGTGGGAACCCAGACGGGTCACGAATCCCGAATAGGCCCGCTTGGTTATGGAATTAGGAATCACAGTGGGCAAATGCTTGTCAACTTCCTTGAGAAAGAGGATCTGTTCTTAATGAACTCCTTTTTTAAGAAACAGCCTCAAAGGAAGTGGACATGGCAAAGCCCCGATACTGTGACTAAAAATGAGATCGACTTCATCATGACGGATAGCAAGCACATATTCAGAGATGTCTCGGTGATCAACAGATTCAATACCGGATCTGATCACCGACTGCTCCGAGGCTCTCTGAATATCAACCTGAAGCTTGAGAGAAACCGTCTGATGAAGTCCACGCTCCGACCTAACCCAATTCAAATCATGGCGGGCACCGAGTAGTTCCAGCAGCTTCTCGGGGATAGATTTGTGGCCTTGGAGCCTACTGATGACGCTGACGAGACCCTACACAATCTGGTCGAAACGTTGAGGGAGGAGGGCATCAAGTTCTGCCAAAAGCAGCGTACTGGCAAGAAGTCCAAACTCTCGGATGAGACTCTCAGGCTGATGACAAGAAGACGGGAAACGACGCAAGCGACTTCGTCAGAGAGGTTAGACCTGAACAAGCAAATTGCGAAGATGGTACGGCGTGACCTTCGAAGCTCCAACACACGCCTCATTGAAGAGGCGATCGAGCGAAACCGAGGGTCCAAAGTATTCACTCAGCAGCTTGGCAGGAGCCACCTGACGAAGCTTAAAACGCACGATGGGAGGACCGTACTGTCGAAGCCGGAGATCTCCGCCGAGATAGAGGATTTCTATGGCCGCTTGTACGCTGCACATGCACCTCGGTCTCGACGAGATGACCACGATTCCAGAGCCACCTTGATACGCCACTATACCGACGAACTGCCAGACATCAGTCAAGACGAGTTCGTATTAGCTCTGAGACAGCTTAAAAATGGAAAAGCCTCCGGTGAGGACGGAGTTACTTCAGAGCTTCTGAAAGCAGGAGGTGCCCCGGTTAAACAGGAGCTACAGAACCTCTTCAATACCGTCCTTCGCAGTGGGAGAACTCCAAAGGCGTGGAGCGGGAGTCTGGTGGTGCTCTTTTTTAAGAAGGGAGATAAAATAATCGCTGTAAGCGATAAGGCCGCCAATTCCATTGCCTTTCTAGTCTTAGTTAAATTAAGCACTTTATGTTATATAAGGCTATGCAATAAAGCGTTATCTATCTATCTATCTATCTATAAAATCCTCCTTAAAAATTACAGACCCATCACACTCCTGAGCCACGTCTATAAGCTGTTCTCAAGAGTGGTGACGAATCGTCTCGCTAAGAGACTCGACGAGTTCCAGCCACCTGAACAGGCCGGGTTCCACGGAGGGTATGGCACCATAGACCACATTCACACAGTGAGGCAGATTATACAGAAGTCCGAAGAGTATAATCAGCCCCTGTGTCTCGCTTTTGTGGATTATGAGAAGGCCTTTGACTCTGTCGAAACCTGGGCTGTTCTGGAATCCTTACAGCGTTGCCAAGTAGACTATCGTTATATCGAGGTGCTGAGATGTCTATACGGCCAGCAGTCTAAACCGATCCAACTGCGCAGAGGAGTGAGACAGGGGGATGTCATATCCCCGAAACTGTTCACGAGCGCGTTGGAAGATGTATTTAAGACGCTGGACTGGAAAGGTAAGGGCATTAAAATAAACGGCGATTACATCTCACACCTGCGATTCGCTGATGACATAGTCTTAATGGCGGAGTCGCTAGAGGAGCTGAACCAGATGCTTGACGGCCTAGCCTCAGCCTCGCGATGCATCGGTCTTGGCATGAATTTTGATAAAACCAAAGTCATGACTAATGGCCACATTGATCCAAGACCGGTCGTTGTGTATGGTCACCTTCTCGAAATCGTTTCTGAGTATACCTACCTCGGGCAGATGCTGCAATTAGGTAAAAACAATTTTGAGAAGGAGGCCAAGAGGCGGATCCAGCTGGGCTGGGCAGCGTTTGGGAAACTACGTCGAGTCTTCTCGTCATCCATACCGCAATGCTTGAAAACGAAAGTTTTCAATCGGTGCGTCCTACCCGTCATGACCTACGGAGCTGAAACGTGGACACTCATGGTAGGGCTGGTCCACCAGTTCAAAGTCGCTCAGCGAGCTATGGAAAGAGCTATGCTCGGAGTTTCTCTGAAGGATAGGATTCGGAACGAATACATCCGACAGAGAACCAAAGTTATCGACATAGCTCAAAGAATTAGCAAACTGAAGTGGCAGTGGGGTAAACGTGTTCTTGAGTGGAGACTGCGACTCGGCAAACGTAGTGTACGTAGAGTCCCGTGTATCTTCAATTGACAAAATGCAAGAATCAATTGACTGCCTGGAAAACAATGTAGCCGAGCTAAGGTATCAACTTGCTGTGGCCGACCAAAGATCGCGCCTAAATAATGTGGAGATCAAGGAGTGCCGATGAAGAAAGAGGAGAATCTTTTCTCAGTCATCGAGTCTATCAGTAAGGAACTGAACTTCGACCTTCCAAGAGGCAATATCGACTACTTCTACCGATTTCCTCTCCATGGATCCAATGAGAAGGCAATTATAGTTAGTTTTACTAACCAATATGTAAAAGAGGATTTTTTTGCGGCAGCGAGGGCTCGCAAGTCGCTATCGGCCCCCGACATTGGCTTCCGCGACTCGGTTCGTCGCATATTCATCAACGACCATTTGAACGCGGACTCCAAGAACCTACTCAACAAGACGAAAGTCACGGCAAAGGAGAAAGGTCACGCTTATGTATGGGTCAAGTTTGGGAAGATCCACACCCGCAAGAATGATACATCTCCGGTGATCATAATCAACAAGGAGTCTGATTTAAACAAATTACATTAACCTATTGCTATAATCCAGGTACCTTGCTTTTTGCTCGCTCACGAAAATTTTTATTTGCATACTTTGTTAAAATATTATCTTCTAAGCTACTTGCTCGTATATCAATTTTATTTTCATTTTACCTACATGCCAAAAACGCACATTTTGTTAAAATGTTTGTCACCGCTGAGCCGACCGTCGACCGGTTACTAGTCTATTGTTTAAGCGCACTCGCTTACTGCGTTTTTGCATGCAAGCTATCTATTCTGCTTGCACTTGCTATGACTCATACTTGCTCGCCTTCTCACAATTGCAGGAATTTAACTTGTGATGATTTCGTTGTTCTGTATGTTCTCCTACCTTATTTAACTTTTAGTACCTTGATGCCCGAGCTTTGCTCGGTTTTTTTTTTCTTTTTCTTTTTTATAAATTGTGTTTTTTGGAAATTATGATAAGAAGACACAAATAATATAAATAAACAATTGATTTTCTTAGCCTAACCTCAAAGCAAACACTCATTGACTTCGTGTTACTTAACAACGCCATCTGCTGGAATAACTTTATTGCTCACAAAAAATAGTATTATTATTCGCCAATAGATGTCAGGAAGAGTCATATTAAAAAAGACGTAAGTTTATCTTTAAGTTGATTATCGATAAAACACGAATAAAATGACATTTTCTAAAAATGATTCCTAGCTAGATCGATTTATCGCCCCCGAAACCCCCTATATACTAAATTTCATGAAAATCGTTGGAGCCGATTCCGAGATTCCAATTATATACAAGAATTGCTCATTTAAAGATATAAGATACTACAGTTGTCTTACACTAGGTAATTTATCGAAATCTTTTGTTTTCACACTGTCGCTATGTTATGGGGATTTTTATGGATAGTTCGACTAAAAATAACTTAAACATTTACTATCAGAACACCAGAGGCCTTCGAACTAAAACAATTTTGTTTAAGCATAACTTACTTTTAACTTCGTATGATGTGATAATCTTAACCAAAACCTGGTTGATAGATAGCGTTTTAGACTCCGAGCTATTTGGAAACGATTATGTGGTGTGGCGTCGTGACCGAGATTACGTTTTGACTGGTCAAACCAGGGGAGGGGGGGTTCTTATCGCTGTACGTAAGAACTTACATATTAAATTTCAGCCCTCATATCAATCTACAGCCGAAGACTTGTGGGTTACCGTATCTCTCAAACAAGTTAATAAATCTTATATCTTTAACTGAGCAATTCTTGTATATATTTGGAATCTCGGAATCGGCTCCAAAGATTTTCATGAAATTTAGTATATAGGGGGTTTCGGGGGCGATAAATCGATCTAGCTAGGAATCATTTTTAGAAAATGTCATTTTATTCGTGTTTTATCGATAATCAACTTACTTCTTTTTTAATATGACTCTTCCTGACATCTATTGGCGAATAATAATACTATTTTTTGTGAGCAATACAATTATTCCAGTAGATGGCGTTGTTAAGTAACACGAAGTCAATGAGTGTTTGCTTTGTGGTTAGACTAAGAAAATCAATTGTTTATTTATATTATTTGTGTCTTCTTAATGCACGTGTTCACTTAAAAATGCCTAAACGATGAACGCATCTAAATGTATCACAATTTCCAAAAATAACAATTTATAAAAAAAAATACCGAGCAAGGCTCGGGCATCCAGGTACTCTATACTTAATATTCACCTTAGCTGTTTATACTTGTGTGACCAAAATCAAGGCAATAGTTTCTCGCAGCAGCATGAGAATTATTTATCTAAATTAAATGATATTATGATTTGGAACCCGGATGATAAATTTATTATAGTGGGTGATTTTTATCTAAGTGGTATAGACTGGTTGAGTTCTGCCGACTCGGTACACCTCATACCATCCTGTGGATTGACTTTCTCGGAAAAAATATTTATCGACGAAATCTCTACACATAACCTGAGTCAGTATAATGGTATTCGTAACATATCGAAGGGCAGAATCTTAGATCTGGTTCTATCAAACGAAGACCTCGTAGTGTCTGAATGCTTTGACCCCCTGGTGCCCATTGACCCGCTCCACAAAGCTCTTCTTCTCAGAGCGTCTTTCCTTAATATACCTTACTTAAAATCTCAGTCCTATTTTAAATATTTGTTTAATAAGGGTGACTTCCTCTCTATAAACAACAAGATCTTGGATATTGACTGGAATGCCGAATTTAATTCGCGTTCGCTTGAGGAGGCAATTGAATTCTTTTATGCAATTTTAGATCAGCTTAACCCTTAACTACCTACCCGCGGTCTCTCAGACACCCGCGATGTAATTTTTGTCAATAAGTAAACGTGTGTGCAGTTTTATACATCGAGCGTCCATGTCCTTCTCTCCGCCAACCAATGTATCATACCTGTGCTTTTCGACATACTACGTGCACGCGTTTTTACTTGATGAGTATAACATTTTTGTCAGCGGTCTAAGGGACCGCAGGTAGGTAGTTACGTTACATTTTTTTACCAAGTTGTTTTTGTAGTATAAGTGAAAATTGGTCTTTAAATGACGGAATTATTGCGAGCTGATTGGAGGAAGATCTTTCAGATGAAGATGACCTACTTATATGTCTGTAGTGATGTCGATAATGACATAGGAGACAACATTTTACAGATAGAGTTTCATAGATTCAATTCATAAATTGTTAGTGCAGTGGTTTCAGTGTAAGCTAAGTAAATTGACTATTTTGGGTACCAAACTTCATCTCCAGGTTTGTGAACAATTATTATAATCAGATGTTGACGTTCCGTTGGAATAAATGCGTTGCAAGCTTAGGATGAATTGTTTTTTGGCAAGAGCTACTTTTGCATCATCTTTACAGCCGTTGTAAGTCTATCCACATAACCAGAGATGTCTGAAAGCAGATTCCAACTTTGGACTGGCTTAATAGCTTATAAGACCAGACATTGAACGTAGAGAAATTAGTGAATAAGGTCGATTCTATGGGACATCAAACTGTTTCTTTGTCGGATGCTTCAGTAGGATGAAGAACAGCTTCCTGCAGATGCAGAAAGTAATGCTGATGTAGAAAGGTTCAAAATTCGTAAGACTTGCATTGTTTGTGACCCCGAGTAAAAATACACATATCAAAACGTATGTCATTAATGAAAAATAAAAGAAAAACTGGCATACTCAGACATAGTGTGAGTTTAAGGCCGCAGAAATGTGTTAAGTTCATCACCTGCAATTCTGTAAAAATAAGTTCGATTTGGTTGAAATTTAAAAGTAGATGTTTAGGTTGAATGTTCAATTTAGGTATATTACTTAGTAGAAGTTCCTAATTCTATGTTTGGTTTATCGCGGATCGTGTTTTCTAAACATCATTGATTTTTTTGATTTTTACCGAGTTCATGATAAGTATATGATTTATTTGTTAAACAATATGGATTTCAAAATGTTTCTATTATTTATACAAACACTAAGAACTTATGAAATGATACGTTCTCTATAAGTTTTTCTCTAAGTGCTATAGTTTTGCTTTGCGAGAGCGATATATCGCTGGGGTCTCACATACCGCTGGTAGGTAGTTACGTTACCGAAATAGGGGGTAGGTAGTAGAGGGATAAACACCAATATATCCCGTTTGGGTTTGTCAGTGACAGCTCTTACCCCAAATGGCTTAGTCCAGCGCTCATCAAGCTAATCAAGGAAAAATTTAAACATTTTAGAAAATATAAAACTTATGGCAGACTGTCTGACTTATCTACCTGTAAAATTCTACGTAATCGTATTCAACTGTTAGAATATATGTAAATGTTTCGCTGATTACATAGCATCCATTGAGAATGGTATTGAAAAAAACCCAAAAATGTTTTGGTCCTACATAAAAAGTCGTTCTAAATTAAATGGTATACCTACTCATCTTAATTATTTGGGCACCTCTGTCTCAACAGGGGAACCAATTTGTTAAGCCTTTTCTGAATATTTTATTTCCACTTTTCTTGCTCCCTCTGGCACTTATTCCTATAACATCGACTCAATAGTCTCTTCCAAAGATACCGCATGCGATATATTTAACATTGAGATTGATCCTGACGAGGTGCTCAAATTGATTTCTAGCCTTGATATATCTAAATCTGCTGGTCCGGACCATGTTAGCCCTGTTTTCCTCAAATCATGTGCTCAGACAATTTACATTCCTATTTCACTTTTATTTAATAAATCTATATCTTCTAGTACCGTACCCAAACTTTGGAAACCTGCATTTGTATCGCCAATTCATAAAAAGGGCCCTAAATCAGAGGTAAGTAACTATAGGCCGATCTCCAAGCTCTGTATTATTGCTAAAATCTTTGAAAGAATTGTATACAATCAGGTCTATTCAGCGCTTAATCAATCTTTCTCCCCCTTCCAGCATGGTTTTCTCAAAGGGTGATCGACGGTATCTAACCGTATTATCTTCAATGAGTTCCTGACCGAATCAATGGACAATGGGAACCAGGTTGACATAATTTACACAGATTACAGCAAGGCCTTTGATAGGATTGACCATAAACTAGTTTTGTCTAAACTGCTTATAATGGGCATTAGAGGGAATCTGCTCCGATGGTTTTCGTCGTACATCTGTAATAGGTCTCAGGCTGTTGTTGTCAATAATTATATATCCAGCTGGGTTCTAATTCCTAGTGGTGTCCCCCAAGGATCGCTCCTGGGACCCCTGCTTTTTCTTATATTCATTAACGATATCTCTACTTGTTTTGTCAACAGTCACCTACTTTCCTTTGCTGATGACATGAAAATATTTAAAATTATTGAAACGCCTTTGGATGTACTAGACTTACAGGCTGATTTGCATCGACTTGACACCTATTGTAATGAAAATAAGCTCGATCTAAATCCGTCCAAGTGTTCAACGGTTACTTTCTCTCGTAAAAAATCAGAAATCAAATCAGTCTATCTTCTAAAAAAACTAGATTCTACAGGACTGTAAGGTTGTTAGATACTTGGGTGTGCTGCATGATTCAAAACTTCTCTTCGATTCTCATATTGACTCTATTATTGGCAAAGCGTCAAAAGCATTGGGTTTTGTTATGAGAAGCTCCGCTAGTTTTAGTAGAAGTAAAACTTTTAAAATTTTAGTCTGCACATATGTACGAAGCATACTCGAGTATACTTCCCAAATATGGAATCCACGATATGATATCTACATCAGCAGAATCGAGAGGATACAAATCAAATTTATAAAATATCTTTGCTTTCGTCTTAAAGTCCCGTATAGCTCGTCTAATTACATAAATATCAGCCGGAAGTTCCACCTTCTTCCGCTGAGTAAAAGGCGTGAAATTGGTGACCTGATATTTCTACTCAAAATTACTAACAACCATATGAATGAATTGCCCCGAACTACTTTATAAAATAACACTAAACGTTCCCCGTAGAAGGGTCAGATTCAACGAAATCATTCATACGCCAATAGTTAAAACAAATTATCGGCAGAACTCCTTTTTGTGGCGAGTTGGCGACCAATTTAATAAACTCTGTAGGCAAATAGATCTAGACCTCTTCTGTTCCAGCGTCTATTCCGTGCGACGGCGGTTGAGCTCCGACTTCTTCTCACCATCCGGCGAGGATGATGAGGATGAGGATGGCTTGGTTTTGGCATGTCAATAATGTAGTGAGGATTATGTATTGTTATTAATCGATATACATATGTTGCTTATAAATTTTGTAATTAATAGTTGTTATCACATTTATCATATATATTTCTGTTATGTATATTTATTAATAAGTTGATTGTAAGCTAGTAGGTAGGTTATTTGTTTACTTTGCTTGTTCACACTTTTTATGTATCGATTATTAGGGTTTCGATCAGGTTCGAAACCCTTATGGTCTCGCTCTGTCTGTCCTTTTTTCAATCTCGAATAT
>JAPQVW010000245.1:0-34532 GCA_028535905.1 Quercus berberidifolia
ATGAGCCAGGACATAACAGACTTTCTGTTAAGACCCTAGGTATTTAGTGACCGTATGTTTGCATCTATATTTGTGCAGAGGATAGATGTGAGACTTATTAATGTGAGAAAGTTGCCTTGGAAGCAGAAGTTGTTAGAGCGACGTGAGTTAAAGTTTTCAGCCTGGCATAGCTTCCCTTCTATGTGTTTACCTTTATTTTTACAATTACAGTACGCTACCCGCTACGCACGTAGACCTATTTCATACAAAAGACTTCAAGGCGCTTATCTTACGTCGTCGTAGACCTCTGTTTTCTGTTAGTTTACGCGTGCAGACCAAAGATTTAATGTATTGCTACGTACGTAGACTTGTTTCATACAAATGACTTCAAGGCGCTTATCTTACTACGTCGACGTAGACCTCTGTTTTCTTGTAGTGCTACGCGCGTAGATCAATAATTTAATGTATTGCTACGCACGTAGACTTATTTCATACAAAATACTTCAAGGCGCTTATCTTACTACGTCGTCGTAGACCCCTGTTTTGTTATAGTGCTTCGCGCGTAGATCAATAATTTAATGTATTGCTACGCACGTATTTCAAACAAAAGACTTCAACGCGCTTATCTTACTACGTCGACGTAGACCTCTGTTTACTTGTAGTGCTACGCGCGTAGATCAATAATTTAATGTATTGCTACACACGTAGACTTATTTCATACAAAAGACACCAAGGCGTTTATTTTAGTACGTCATCGTAGACTCCTGTTTTCTTATAGTGCTACGCGCGAAGATCAATAATAGCACATATTTCATACAAAAGACTTCAACGCGCTTATCTTACTACGTCGACGTAGACCTCTGTTTACTTGTAGTTCTACGCGCGTAGATCAATAATTTAATGTATTGCTACGCACGTAGACTTATTTCATACAAAAGACTTCAATACACTTATCTCGCTACGTCGTCGTAGACCCCTGTTTTCTTATAGTGCTCCACGCGTAGACCAAATATTTAATGTATACGCAAGCTACGCACGTAGACCTGTTTCATACACAAATTTCAACTCGTTTATTACGCTACGCCGTAAACTCCAGTATTTTTTTATGTGACTTATCTTGCAGTGATACGCGCGTAGACCATCAAATAGACTTCAAGCGCTAAGTACTACGTTCGTAGATAGACTTTTAACTGGATGACTTCAGTTTTATGATCAGTGTATTTCTTGCCTGAAAAGAAACTAACGGTCGCGGCGTGAGAATCGACCCCTCCAAACTGCCCGTGGATGTTGTAAGAGTCGACTAAGAGAACTGTGATCGATCACCAATCCGCCTGTCAAGCGTGGTGATGACGGCAGAACCTCCTTGTTTGGGTAAGGAATGCCCAGCAGTGGTTGAATGTGTGCTGATGAAGAAGGAAAAACTTACCTGCTGAAGAGACTTAGCGCCTTCGTAGTCCAAATCGTGTCCGATCAGCCACACCATCTCCTGTGCCCAGGTGGGACCCTAAATAAATGGACTTTATAAATTAAATTCTTCAAAAAGATATCCCATATTTAATGAAAATAGATAATGAATGCGTTCAATCAATCAATGATATATTATCACTCGCTGATGGGCCACACCATCTCCTGTGCTCACGTGGACTCTAAATAAATGATCTTTGTAAATACAATTTTTCAAAAACATATCCCATATTAAGTGAAAATAGATGATGAATGAGTTCAATCAATCATTGATATATTATCACTTTCAGCCATGAGCGCCGCCAGGATTACTTTCAGGGGGGTGCAGGTGAAGGCGCGGCCGAGCTCAACAATTTCAGGGGGGTCTCACTCGGTCAGGGCTAGCAGGAATTCATTCTATTCGAGGAGAATTTTAACTGATTATTCAAACAGTAACTAAATAAAAAATAAAAATAAAGTCGATGTATTTTGCTTCCTCACAGGAGGGTGCAAGTGCACTCCCTTGCACCCTGCTGCCGGCGCCGATTCTCTCAGCCTGAGTTCAACTTTTGTATTCGTTCCGGAAAAAATTTCAATAAGTTGTTACATTCTATGAAAAAGTCAACCACACCGAATTGCCTACTTTGTAATTTTATATACAATGTTTACCACATTTTCATGGAGTTTGTGCAACAGCGTTTTGGCTGAGCCTGTTTTTGATGCAGTTAGAACTGTACTGTACAAATTGGTTAAATTTAGTAATTAATTAGGTGGATTCTGGTTTCGCTTCTAAGATTTCATTTTGTTTAGTTTAACTGACCATAATCGCATGTGCGCCCTTAATAAAAATAAAAAAGCTTTATAAATGGGCAAATATAGTAATGGGCAGATATAGGGTAGATAGGGGGTGCGGCGAATTCCTACATAAAATCTCAAAAATATCACCCTAATGCAAAATACAGAATCAGCAAGTCTGATGCGCTCATTGCTTGTAATAAATTAATAAAATAAAAATAATAAGTTTGTATAAATTTGAATAGAAACTGTGACCATAAATAAAATAATAGAACCTCTTTTTCAAACTCACCAGTTCTAGGGTAAGAGCACATCCACACATCGCTGTCTTTAACCTCCATATCCAGGATATCCTGTCCGATCGTCATGTAATCGGCCGGAAGGATCACTCGCCCAGGGTTTATCTCGACCATTACAATCTTTCTTCTCGAACATTCTGTCCCAAAAGAGTTCCTGTCTCCTCGTCCAACTTCGAAAAAGTCAGCACCGGTTTCGTCTTCATTTTTCCGTTCTTTTTTTTATGTTTTGGATTATTTACATGTGGCACTGGCTGAATAAGTCCTTATTTTCGTTTACCTGTCCTTATTACGTTCCTTATTCAAAAATTTATTCAAACTTCTTTTTTATTTTTAATGATTTGTTTTTTTTTCGTAAGGAGGTTGGCACGTCTGTTTTAGCCGTAGTCAGGAATATAGTTGGCAGAATGAATACTTTCTACTCTCACTTACCTAACTCTCGATGCGCTAGGATAACCATGCGTGTGGTAAAGATGTAATTTTGTTACGTAATTTCTTGGATGCGTAAGATGCGTTGAACAACTCTTTGCGCTTATGCCGTACCTAATAGCCAGGTAAATTGCAGATTGCAATGCTAAATGATTCGCATAGTCGTTATTAA
Organism: Quercus berberidifolia; assembly: GCA_028535905.1. NCBI lineage: Eukaryota > Viridiplantae > Streptophyta > Magnoliopsida > Fagales > Fagaceae > Quercus > Quercus berberidifolia. The sequence continues at coordinate 3,115 of JAPQVW010000245.1, forward strand.
GTAGGGTGAGTGGGGGGATAGTGAAAAAAGGAGTTAAGACAAAAAGTCTTTAATAACACCTGATTTAGAATACTTTTTGCAGTGCTGACAACAATATCGAGATCACCATTTTGTAACGTAACAAAATGGTGTCAGCATAATGTTGTCAGCACCTCAAAAAGTATTCTCAATCTGGTGTTATTAAAGACTTTTTGTCTTACCCCTATTTTCATCTTCCCACTTACCCTACTTACAAATAGTTCCTGTAATATGCCTAGGTAGGTACACTGCCTACCTTCTACTTCACTGACGAGCTTCTTTAGAATTTAGACTAATTACCTATATACAGGTCTTCCACTTAGGTCTACGTTCACATATGAAGATAACGTAGTATTATTTTAAATTTGGTTGCAATCATGCTTCTTTCATGCTCAGCTTAGGTACGTTAAGAAACATTGATTCTAAAACTATTTGGCAACGGAATTGTTCGTGGTCGGGTATCCCTAACTCAGGTAAAATTTTCAAACACCCTAAGTCTAGTACCTACCTGGTACTAACTTTATTTATGTTACGTACGTAGGTATGCGCCTTTGCCAAGTTTGAATCACAAAACTTGATTCTAGCTTTTCTAGACTTTCCCGCGACAGGAACTTGCATAAGAGCTTTCTATGTTAAATGACCCTAAGCACGAACAAGCGTGCTTAAGTAAAGGTAGGTATAATACGAACCTACAGGGCTTTTTGAGATAAGAGTGTATGGAAAAATCCGGAACCATGAGAGTTTATAACTCTTGTAGGAGTGATGGCTCATTGTCATTAAACGACCTTTCTAAAAATACCTAAATATGCAGTTTTTATCTTCTCTATCACTCTTCTGATTTTTGTTGTTTTTTATTTAGCATACATTTTTAAAAACACTAGAGTTACATTACAATCTAACCAGAGAATTAGCTAATGGGTAGTTTTGGTTTAACTTAATTTTATAAAAACATATCACTAAGAATGTGTCCATTGGCACTTTTCTTATTGTCTCTACTTAAGGGGAAGACACTTGGTTCATGTGTTCTTTAAAAATAGAACTTAAGAGATAAACAATAACTTGATTTTTGCGCTTACGGCCGTTCCAAACACGTATGCTCTGTCCCGCTCCTATGAACGCAAAATCCTATACATATCCTATTCGCACAAATGGCTGTAGGGTGCCCTACAGCCATTTGTGCGGCGTAAGCGCAAAAATCTAGTTATTGTTTATTTATAAGAAAACTACGCAACTAATTAAGAAACTGGCTTAGAGGAACCAAATTATTACGAAAAACCTACGAATCAAATCATAAAATCACTTAAATAGACCTCAGGGTTCGTGAGATCTCGACCAAATTATGTGCAAAACAGTGCATTTTCATAATGTTTTCACATTAGAGAAACTAAAGAAATAATGTTAAATTTTATGTTATTCGTTTTTTTACCAAGGGGACCCCGTGAGTACTGAGATCTAGGCCTAGTTTGACAACCAAACCTGCTAGGTTCGAATCTTAAGCACTTGCAGTTTAACTATCACTATACTTACTCAAAAGGTTTAGTTCTTTTGAGCTTTCTCACTATGTCCGTGTTATCGAGGAGCTGGATAGCCTCGACGTTCACATGATGATGAAGCCTCTATTCGTGAGCCTCTGCGCATTTTTCATTATTATATCGACGAATTCAATATTCAGGTCCCGATGAAGATCGTCAATTTTCTACATACCAAGGAGCATTAACGATTGCTCTGAGTACTACTGATTTATCATTTGATGAGAAAAAAAATATTTTTTTTTTATCTACTAGGTACTCGAGCGGGAAAATACATTTTTTTTTTAATCTGCTTCTTTGTATTCGTCCCATACCTGTCTAAGTTTCTAGAAAAAGGTAGGTAGATACCCACTGCAAGAAATATTAAAGCAACAACCAACAACGCACTAAAGTTTAAAAAAGAACTTAAACTGAAGCTGAAGAAGGAGACTATTTTTTACCATGGCAACGATTTAATATTATATGCTAGCTATTATACCTACTAGGTATCTTACCAACCCATATTTTAAGGGCTTGCCAGTGAAGTTGTTTCACTCTAGGATCTTCAAAACGACTAGACTGATCAAGATAACATTTGGCGTCCTACATGTAGGTAGAACATAATTTAACTTAAATATCAGCGTAATATAATAAGTAGGTACTTATTTGGAATTTAAAATAAGTAGGTACATCATCATCAGCCCGTTTACGTCCACTGCTGAACATAGGCCTCACCCAAAAAACGCCACGAAAGCCGCCTCCATCCATCGACTTCCTTTAATGTGGTCGGTCCATCGGATAAGTGGTATGGTATTTGTCTATTTATATCCGAAAATAGCGCGTACGAAGATTTTAAGTACACTACCGGCCAAAAGTTTGAGACCACCTACCTCAAAGTAGGAAAATGAAATAAAACTCAAAATTCAAAGCAAGAGGTTTAATTATTTATTAATGTACTTATTTACTATCACACAAATATTAGGAAAAAAACTAAAAAACTAAAGAAATATCAACCATTTACTTAAAAAATGCCGTTCATATTTTAAACAGAGTTTTCGTCAAAAAAACCCTCCCTTGCATTGTATAACTTTTTTCACTAATCTCGGCATACGAGCAATCAATTTGTCGATTGTATCTTGTGAAATATTGTTCCAGCTTTCTTGTAAAGCCTTCCACATATCTTCCTTTCGAGGTGGGACAACAACTGCGTACATTTCTGTCCAGCTCTTCCCACAAAAGCTCAATTGGGTTGAGATCTGGGCTCTGAGGGGGCCATACCATATTTTTTAACACCCCTTCTGTTTCTTTACGTTCTAAATAGCCCCTGCATAATTTTGAACTATGTTTCGGATCATTATCTTGTTGGAAAAAAAAAACCATTTCCAAGTAATCTTAAGCCAGACGGAACGGCATTTTGCTGTAGTATTCGTTTATAATGCTCCTTTTTCATGATTCCTTCGACTCGTACCAAATCTCCGGTTCCATGGCCTGAGAAACATCCCCAGACCATAATGGAACCCACCAACCATGCTTAACTGTTGGCACCACACAGTCTGGCATCATCTTTTCCTCGGCGCTACGTCGAACAAAAATTCGTCGTTTTGTACCAAATATTTCAAATTTGGATTCATCTGTCCAAAGAACTTTTTTAAAGTCTTCTTCAGTCCAGTCTCGATGCGTAAGGGCCCACTGCATCCGTTTCTTTTTGTTTTGTGGCCTTAAGTAGTGGTTTTCGAACGGCGACTCGTCCAAATAACTTAGCATCTCTCAATCGTCTTTTTACTGTAGTCAATGACACAGGTTCAGATCGGGATTTGAGCAGTTCTGCGCGGATTTCTGGTGCTGTTAGGCGTCTATTCCGCTTGCTGGTAACGACGATGAAATTATCCTCGCTAGAAGTGGTAGCTCTCGGCCTTCCCGATCGCGAACGATCCTGATTACTGCCAGTCTCCTTGTATCGGGTTATCGTGTTATGAAACACAAGTCTTCGATAACTTAAGTTGAGAGGCAATCGCACGTTCAGATTTGCCTTCGCCGTGTAAAGTAACTATGGCAGAACGAGTTTCACTACTAATTTCACACACTTTTCCCATTTTAAGATGTCTTCACTGTACCAACGACGAGCTCAGACTAAATAAGATAGAGAGTGATTATATCCATGAAAACTCAGGTAAAAAATCTGTTTTAGGAGCTAAAGTAATCCTGAGTTATGGTTATCGCGAAACAAAACCAGAATAGTTAGTAATGAGCAGGTCATAAAAATATTACAATGACTCTACCACCTGGTGCTTGCGCGGCACTCGTTGATGTTTTGAAACAAAAAGCCTTTTTAGGATGATAAGTTAAAAAAATACCAAAATAATAACTCTTAGAAATTCTTAAATAACAATAGAATACGCAGGTGTTCAAATTAGCTCATTATCATGTGTATTTTTTAAATGTTTTGGGAGTGAGAAAGATTTTTACAAGTGGTCTCAAACTTTTGGCCGGTAGTGTATATCCTAAGTATATATAGCCAAATACGATGTAAAATGTTAGGAAACAAACCGGCCAAACATAACCTAAAATTCATTCTGTTGCCCGCGCCTTTTTATAACGCAATTCACATTACTTTCTAGTAGATTTGAGATCTTTCTTTCAATAAATATTGCTTACAATATCTGAACCTCGACGCCAAGTAAGTGAGTTTAAGTTTTTTGTGCCGTGGTTTGTTTACAAACATTCTACATCCAGTTTGGCTGGTATATAGCTACCCTCCCCAAGAAGTCTCAATAGGTAATTATAATTATTGAGAAATATTATCATCACATCACACTAATATTATAAATGCAAAAGTTTGGATGTATGGAAGGATGTTTACGGCTTCTTCACGCCAAAACTACTGAACCGATTGAGCTGAAAGTTTACATTATATGTAGCCCTAGACCTGGAATCAAACATGGGCTAACTTTTTCCCGGAATAACGCTTGCGAAGTCGCGGGCAGAAACTAGTTATTTTATAATTATAAGTTAATTGAAAATAATTATTTGAGTAGGTACGTAGGGATACTCAAATAATTATTGAGACTTCTTGGGATTCATTAGCTAGTAATAAGCTATTCCAACGCATCACCGCAAATCTAATAATGCAATGTGGCTGCATTTCCTAGTGCAGTCTTCCTGATTAACCACTTTCCATTTCTAACACGCGAAAGTGGTGAACTAACTGTGAGGCATAGAGTAAAATCGCGCTACTGATTCTAGGTATATTCTCATCCTGTGAGGTAATCGCAGGATGTAAGAGGGCCCGTTACAGCAATTTGTGAAAATAGGGTAGGAAGGAATAGGATTTCGCGTTTCATAGGAGCAGGACATAGTCCTTTTGGAAAGGCGTAAGCATAAAATAGAATCAAATTATTGTTTATTACAAGAAAACTAAACAACTAATTAAGAAACTGACTGAGAGGAACCGAATAATTATCTAGTAATTAGGGTTTTCAAAAAGACCGCAGGCTTCTTAAGTTTTCGACCAAATTATGTGCGAAACAGTGCACTTTCATGTTGTATTTTTATCGTAATTTTTCTCTCAATCGTTTTTCACGTTAGAGGAAGTAAAAAAATAATGCTGGATTAGGTATCCAAACAGCATCATCTAGCCCCAAGCTAAGCAGAGCTTGTGTTACATAGATAGATATTTTTTATTATACATAGAAAACACCTAGAACACCCTGAGCAGATTGTACAAACATTTGTCCCGAGGCGGAAATTAAACCCGCAATCTGCTGCGCCACAGAGGTCGTCAAATAATGTTGAATTTAATGTACATAATTCGAGTTTTTTAACACGGGGATCCCCGTACCAGCGTGTAGGTCTAAGTACAGAGATCTAGGCCTAGTTTGACAAAACGGTTAGGTTCATCACATAAGGCGGATCATCACCGGTCACGCGGGAAGTTCAAAGTTATTCTAGTTTTTTTTGTATTTTCTGCGTTCTACAAGTACCTAATATAGTTTGGGTTAAGTTTAGCGTAAATGAATGTACTAGCTATTAGCAACTCTTAAACAATAAATGTTTTATTTTATTTATTAAAGCTTGCAGAAAAGTAGGTACTAGTTTTGCGACCATTGCACGACACACGATGCACATAGGAGTCTCCTGTTGCCCGGACAAATAGAAGGAAGGGTGTGCCTTCCCTTACCAATTTTCTCAAAAATGTTTTAATAGACCCCAGTGTACCCTGTATTTTACATTTGAAACAGTTGAGCTAACTGCAGACTGTCGCAAACAAACTAGAGGCAGCTTAACTGAACCATAAGATAAAGAAGAAGAAGCGTCCCCAAGACACTGGCTGTTTATAAGCAGGTATAACCTGCGTAGCGTAGGTACATAAAGGGATTGAGTTCATACGTTATTAAAGGTTGTATTTCGACGTCTGACCCACAGATTAGGTAATGTTATCTGACTTTCTCCATTTCCGTCACCATGCGATTGGTTACTACAACTTCCGGTCACAGTTTTTACGCATGCGCGTTGCGGGAGATACCAAATTGTAAACAAACAATTCAAAATATATCATTCTAATTCGAATATGGTCCAACCAATGAATGTTACCACGAGTTTAGCGTACGAAGTACTTTTTTATATGAATTATATTTATTTAAGCTTGTTTATATTGTGTGAAGTTATGATGGGAATCCTAAAAGCGTGGAATACGAACTATCCCTTAGATGCCCTGTTGGCTGAATCGTTTCTCTTCATTCTTCTGTGTCTGGTTGAAGTTCTTAGGATATGCATAGGAAGAAGAGGGAATCTGGTAAACAAGAGTAAGTACTTAACCTACATAGACTGAGCAGTGCAACACAAATAACTAGATTTCCCAAAAATAAAAACATCCAGATTAGCTCCTGCATCATAATGTAACCTTATGAAGTAGGTTGTAGACCCCAAATTCCGTTTAAAGTTACACAGGCTTCAATGCAGGGTCATTTATGCCAATTATTGCCAATAACAGCAAATCCATTCTTATAACAACTATTTACTTTTATTTCAGAGGCTCCTGTTTTCTGTTCGATTCCTTCTCACAGTACCCCTCAGTCATTGGTATCTGTTACTTCATGTTCCACAATCCTACATCTTAAAACTAGAATATATCTTCGGAGTAGTGCTGCTGATGTTCCAAGGTTTGGAGCTGGTTTTTGGAATAATGTTCCTTGTACAAGAAACCTTCAAAGTAATCACTTAACTCAGTTATGGTGCCAAACTGAATTAGGTGTTAGGTAGGTAGTAGGTCCTTCAATAGGCCTAGCATAACTAGGTCCTTCAATAGGCCTAGCATAACGTTTGTTATCTAGGGTAGAATAGAGAAAATTACGTCACATCGTCATTGAATGCGTAAATATTTGAAATTAATTCCATCAACTTCAATAATTTACGCAATGTATGACAATGCGATGTCATTTTTGTCTATTCTACCCTTAGACAACAATCACTGTGCTAGGCCTGCAGTAGTGTAGATAGATGTACTTTATACGTAAAATAAAAGTCAATTTATACTAACATAACTTTTATTTCTACATCAAATAGTTGGGTATATATCTTATTGACTAGGTGGTGTTAGATGCTCCGGTTTCCTCTGACATTCAATCTTAGTTACCTTTAGCGCACAACCTTCTGGTAGATTTCTCTGAATGTACTCCAAGTATGTGTCACAAGTGGAACCAGTAAGCCTTTGAAGGTGGACAAATCTGAAGTAAGACCGGACTTCATATTGTACTCGATGTTTTTTGTAAATATGAACACATCGTAGGAGTGTGAGGCGTTCTTTCTCTGCCTTCCTTAGAGCCCAGCTGCAAATAAAATCATAAAAATTAGACTAGGTACAAATTTGTGTGTTCTTGTGTACCTTTTAATATTTTTGAGTAAAAATTTGTAGGCTATTGATTATCTACATATATTCATACACACTTTTTAGTGACTTCTATGCCTAAATGAGAAGCAGCAGCCACACAGAACCAAGAGTAACTCAACAAAACTGCAGGGTCAATCCCTCTCATTTCCAATTCAACCCGCTTGTACAGCTTGTCCAGTCAATTGTAGGAAGTGTAACATTTTCTATGGGCTTGGGTATATCAGGAGTTACTGATGTTAGGGTCCTCAATGTAGCATAACTGGCTGGAAAGGTCCTTTGAACCAAGGGTGCTGTGCGCCAGATACTCTGAAAATAAAATCAAAATAGTTTTATTTTGGTTACGAAGACTTGACACCACTTTTGGTAAAGAAACATAACCTTACCCGGATGGCATTCATGGTTCGTCTTTTTATCTTTTGATTGTTAACTGTAGTAATTATTTCGAAGCATTTCTTTTTTCTTAGAAGATCTAGGTATTTTACGGGGTGGAAGTAGGTACAGAATACGGCAAAAACAACAATAGTGCACGCACAGTCGCACATACACTGTCTGTGACAATGACATTTGTGTAGAGCTGTCAAAAGAAATTATTACATAGTTTGTGTTCTATTCTACCAAAAAAACATGGGGTGGTACAGTGCTGATGGCTTGGGCAATCCAAAGCACCAAATATTGTAGAAGCCTACGTTCCAAAACACAATATTTATTTTGCATAAGAACCAACGTCAAACTACAGAGGATTCTAAGGGAATTCAAGGGGGTTCTTTCCAGTTTCCACCAAAATCCAGGTAAGTTTCAATTCCTTAAAGATTTCAGGTCAGTTTGAATTCCATTCCAGCTCCCCACATTCATGGCGGGGAAGCTAACTTGACGGACTCATTCTACACACAAAATTTGAGTGTTATGAGGAGAAAGAATAGTCAGCCAAGGAATCCTAAAATGTAATTAAAACAGCTTAACTTCTTAATAATTAATTTATTTAAACTAAATGACATACTAACATAATTTCATTTTATTTTCATAGATTTACTGTTTCCTAAGGTCAATATATTATTTACATAGAAGGAGCCTAATCTCTAATTTTTTAATCAATTTAATAAAGCCTCTCCTCCACAGGCGCGGTCGATAATATCACAATACGTTCCGATTGCCGTACTTCTATAGCGTCGGTAATATCGCAGAAGTGTCTAAAATCCTAGGCATCCTAATAAAAAATGAACTGAAAACAGATATCGCAATAAGTAACGCATGCGATAGTCACAACCGATAAAAACGCGCCTGTGAGGGAGAGGCTTAAGTTCTAGACCCCAAAACTAAGTTTCTGATTGAACATCAACATTTGCTGAATTGTATATGACAGAGCCTCATGTTGTTGTTTCATGGTCTCCACTTTTAAATAAATAGGCATTGTTCCAGATATCAAGTTCTTTCTCTTATGAACCTTCCGCTCATGTTTCATCATAGCATTCCGGTGTGCAAATGACTTTTCACAGAATCTACAAACATGACGTTTTCCCTCCGTATGATCATCTTTGATATGAACTTCTAATTCCCTTTTCGTATAATACCCTTTGCTGCACACTTCACAGCAGAAGCTATGCTCCCTGTGCCGCATCACATGTTTGCTTAGGTTACTCCGGCTAACAAATCTGGAAGGACATTGATCACATTGATAGGGCTTCTCCCCTGTATGAGACCTCATATGCATTGTGAGAGACTCTTTCAACCTACTCCGGTATGGACACAAGGCACACTTAAATGGCAAGTCATTGAAGTGTATCACTTGATGCCGTTTAAGAGCAGCTTTTAACCTGCATCGGTAAGTACACATCGAGCACTTGAATGGCTTTTCATTGAAGTGTACTGATCGGTGTCGGGTGAAAATGCCCTTTGTTGCAAATGTTTTTCCACAAATGTCACACACATGAGGTGCTCTCTCTTTACGAGGCTTTGGAGTTTTTGTAACTTCAGGTTTTTTGGATTTATTATATAATTTTTTTTCATGTTCTGTCCGTTTATGGTCTGCAAAGTCTTGGTACTTATTGAATTTTTCATTACATACTGCACATCCAGTGATATTCTCCTGCAAACTTTTCTATGTTTGCGGAACTCTGTGAAAGTATAGAAGTTTGTATCACAAGTTAAGCACTTTATCCATTTTCTTTTTTTGAAGATTTAGTTTTTGTCTCTTTGATCTCTGTTATATAATTAGCATCACTATCAGGACAGACCTCATAGTCTTCTGTATCATAATTGGGGTCAGGCTTTATCTTTTTCACTAATCTCTCCTTGAGTGCACTGTTAGCAACCATTTTTGTTTTTTTAATTGTTCAATAACTGCATTTTTTTCTTCAGCTTCATCTTTGACATCGTCATCACTATGGATTTCAAACTTTTTTAGTTTTCTCTCTGATCTAAGTGCTGTTTTTCTGAACAGAATAGCGCCTTGTAGTAAGGCATAGCAAGACTGGCACAAAGATTTAGGATAAGGGTCTTCATAGGTCACCTCTACGCCTGCAATTCGTAAATAGATTCGCACAGAACTCCAGAGGCATTCGCTCCGAATAAGGCCAATTTGCCTTCTTTCAAGCATATTCTGCAAGCATCGTAGCCAACGCTCTATTTTTACATGAACTTCGGCGATTTTTCTTGTTTTGAGACGACGTACCTTCTCCGCTATTGTCACCAACTTGCACATCATTACAACATTGAAACATGGTGTACAAACATTCGAAAAGAGAACTAACCGAATAAGGCCTAATTAATGCACTTGGGATGTTGTCTGCGTGTAAATACGAAGAATGAGTAACTCTAAAATTCTAATTCAAAAAAGAAGAAAAGATATAGTTTCGATCGATCAACAACACAACATTCATTAGCTAAGCTTCTAGGGCTAGGACTTGTGGCTAGGACACTGACTGACAGTAAACAACACACACTTCAACTTCTTGTTTTATGGCGTCGCTTGCTTATCGTTACGTTACACTGCCTATATATTAGGAGTGGTTATTATGAGTGTCATGTCATCATGTGATATTGGCAAATGCTAACGCGACCGAGCCCCTAAAAATCCTAACACCTTATTCGGGCTCCTCTAACCCGAATCTGATGGAGAAGTTAACCCCATCTATCACCTTTAGATTAAGCTAGGTACCTTTACCTTCATAACCCTAGGTATAACTTTAACTATTATTATACACTATATTATTATTATTTATAACCATAAAGCTTAGGTCTACGTTTAACTATGAAGTAGTTTTCAACATTTAAATCATCGCCATCATACGAGTTTCACTAATTCACTATAGTAGCGCCTTAACTTGTTATTAATTTTCATTATTCTGTAGGTCTAATTATTATTAAGATACTTAGAATTTCGTTGTCTTAAATTTACCTAGGTAGTCTTTTATATATAAATAGGTAATGTCTGCCCTACATCATTACCTAATCTGTGACAGTATTTGATGAAATATTAATCTATAAGTCTCGTTTCATAGTTATTTTGGTGCATGAACCAATTTATCAGCAACACACCGTGTTGCTGTTAAATTGCTCTATTTAGGTGCGTAAATTGTAAGTTTTCTAAATAAAAGTTAATTTTGGAGCTAAGACTTTATTTGATCAATAGGATACTTAAATAGATATACACCTACACACGTCTACCCATGAACAAGTGATGAACAGTAGTACATAACCAGTAGGAAGATGTTAATGGTTTGTAATTAGATCATGAAGACATTAAAACTTGTAACTATGCTCCTTTGATGTGAAATATTTGTAAAGAAACTGCCCATACTTAACTTAAAAATCACTTTGCCAATTATTTTTATGCTCAATTCATATTCCCTATGTAAGGATACCATTATTAAACTCTCTTGTTTTCTAATTTTTATAAGTTATTTTAACATCATTTGATGTTAAGGAGATCTTACTTCCGGTATCTTTATGAATTGTTTAGATAGTCCTTATAAATTTTGAATATTTTCCAAATTGCTATTTATTCAATAGTTATAGTGGGTCAATTAATTGTGGTTTACAAAAATGCAAGGTCATTGAGGAAAGTTGTTGAAAAGTTACTGATGTCCTGCTGGAAATACTTACTGAAAAGGTTAGTCATTCTTATATTATACTTTCATGTATTAAAAATGCCTTTAAAATTAGTAAAATGGTTTTGAGCAGCCGTATCTTTTCTTTTTTAGATTACACCCACCCTCTTAAACCGTTAATTTGAGATCTTTCCTTCAATAAATATTGCTGATACTTGTATCTGAATCTCTACACTAAACATGAGAGATGTTTGTACATGAACCATGGACAGAGATGTCTTGTCCATTGAACCAAACTTTTTACTTAAGTCATGGCTTCCGTTGTACTATTCTGGGCCTCATTTTGCTGCTTCATAGACTCCAATTTTATGTAAATAAGCCTTCCCGACTTCATTTTTCTCTTTTATGAACCTTTAATTCATGCTTCATAACCTGCTTCCTGTAACCAAATGACTTGTCACAATACCTACAGTCATGCTCCTTAACACCTGTGTGGTCAATTTTGATGTGTAGGTCCAACTCCCTTTTGGTGTAGTAACCTTTACAGCATGCCTCGCAGCGGAAATTATGCGCTTTGTGAGTTAATGTGTGTTTGTTGAGATTACTCTTACTCATGAATCTGGCAGAGCATTGCTCACATTGGTATGGCTTTTCACCGGTGTGCGACCTCATGTGCATTTTCAGAGACTCTTGGAACCTACCACGGTATGGACACAGGGTACACTTTACTGGTAGGTCATAGAAGTGTGTTAACCGATGTTTCATAAATGGTGCTCATTTGAAAACTTTCCACAGATATCACACATGTACTTAGAGGGTACTTTTGAATTTGTCTTATGTCTTTTGTAGTCTTCGGAATTTGTCTTTCTACAGATCTCACTTGTGGTACCCTTGTTTTCATAAAAAGCTTATGGTGTTGCATGTCATATTTCCTATTTTCTTTTATTAGCTGATCATCTCCTGAGACACTGCCCTCATCCTCAACTACACTATTGGCATAGCCATCATTAGCATCATCATTGACATCGCCGTCACAGGCCTCCAATGTTTCATCTTTCACTGGATTGCAATCGAGATCAGGTTCTAACTTCATTAGTAATCTCTCAGATTTAAGTGCAGTTCTTCTGAATAGAATAGCTCCTTGCAGTAAGGCATGGCAAGACTGACACAAACATTTAGGAAAAGGGTCTTCATGGGTCACATTTATACTTGCAATTTTGTGAATGGAATCACAAAGATCTTCTGAATCGTTGTCTCCAAAGATGTCTATTTTTCCTTCTTTAAGGCAAACCCTGCATGTATTGTACGCCAAAGGCTCTATTTTTATATCAACTTGAATATCAGGGTTGTCTGGGTCAATAAATTTATCTTTGTGTGACGTACTTCTTCCAAATTGTCTCGAATCCGCCTAACATGGCTTCTGCAATGTAGTATTTTCATGAGTTTCATAGCCCCGACCATGTTCACAAGCCTGTGTTGGCTTCTACTTAGACCCGAAAGAACAATAGCATAAAGACAAAGAGCAATAGGTAAGCTCTTGTATTTTTCAGTTCCTGGTTCCAGAAGAGGAGTCTAACAGAGTACAGATTGTAGAGGTGTTGCAGAGGTTCTGTGGTGCGTGGTGCTTTACTCGTTCGAATGAATTTAGTTTCCCACTTTCCCAGGAAGAGAACAAAACTTCGATTTTTACAATCCTCAGCTCAGAGAAATTAGGTACAAAACTTTTCCTTTTGTTTTTTTTGGACAGAGTTGCCAACTCGATATCACAGATGGTATATAACTAAGTCACATCTGCAAAAGTGCTAGATTTATATAACTTTACAAAAATAGTGTTAATTTTACAGGAAAATAAATAAAATTACTTTATTTTTACAAAGAAAATAGTTAAATAAATGCAGCCGGATCTAGGGGGGGGGAAGTTCAGATGGCGGCCAAATTCACACTTTGCAGACGAATGGACAACTCATCATATAATTAGTATAATAGTCGCAAATCTTTTTGAGATATCGGACGTTCGCGCGAGTCGCTGCGCAGTAGGTTATTTTAAGGTGTCAGAGGGACGAGGAAGTGTGCGGGGAAGGCACCGTCTGCTCACCTTTTGCATGCACTCGCTCGCACCCTACAATCGCAATGTGTTAGAGTGAGAAACAGATAGGTACGCGTCACCGTTCGAAAGTACAGTCGACTCGAGGGTCATTTCATATTTTTGTTATCCTGTGATTTTTCGTTATTGTTCTTCTATTTGTTTTGTTTTACCGGGATAAAAGAAACCGATTATTTATTTCACATCTACAATTACAATCAATGCAGAATTTCAGCTCGATCGGTTCAGTAGTATTCGCATGAAGAGATAACAAACATCAAAACATCTTCACAAACTTTCGCCTTTATAATATTAGTGTGAATGATTATATTATATTATTATTATAGCTATTTAAAACCACTTGGTACGTATGGAGATCCGTTAACAAATTTAATCTCTTATAGATTCTCTAGTTCTCTACAGAATCTCTACACGATTACGCACTCAACTGTACCATGCGTAGTTTAGCATTCGAGGCTATGTTCACAGAACTCAAAAAGATTTGCGATGATTATATAGCTAGTAATTAGCTTTCTAAGCGATGGCTGTATTATGATCTGACACACTAACTATACTATTTATATAACTTCTTCCACTAGTGGAAAAAAAATTGAAGTGAAGAGAAAATCAATAACACTTTATTTCTTATTTAAACTTAGTATAAAAAAATGACCTGTCTAAGTGCTTATCTTGTAAGCCAATGGAAAAACAGATATTGATTTACTGATTTACTGAAATAAAATAGTCTTTTTTTTTAGGATTTCAACATCGATTGCGAAACCCTTATGGTCTCGCTCTGTCCGTCCTCTTGAATATCTCAGCAACTACTGCAATTTAAAATAAAAATTCATTTCGTGCCGCCTGTATAGATATAAAAATGAAAAAAATAAAATATATGAAAAATTGTAGGTACAAATTGTGATGTCGGAATTTTAAAAGACACCTACGTAGTGAAGTGGCATATCAGTTTACATTTCAAAACAGTTTATGAAAATTTCTAGGTTTAATACTTTTTGAAATATTTTGAAAATAGTCGAAAAATTTACCATTCATCGAAGATTGCAGAGCAATACATCTAAATTATATTGTGAGCTTTTATAGATAATTATGCATCTAGATTTTACAGGTAAAATATAGAGAAGTCTGTAAGTAGAACGGTTCTTTTTTTTAAAGGGGGGGCTACTTTATCAAGTCGGGAATCAAATGATAGGTATTGGTTTGTACATTTCAAAAGAGTTTTTAAATTTTTTCTTGGTTTGATACTTTTTATATATTATATCCTACACGCTCATGTCTATATATCTAAATAAATAGGCTTAACACAGAAAGAACAGCAATGGATGCATTATTTCCGGAAGGTCTATGTCCAAATGTCAATCAATTAGTGGCTATCTGATAGCTGAAATTATAAAGATGATAAAGGTTTAAAACAATAAATATAAGTGGGCAGAGGCGGCATTTTTCGTTTTTGCCCTGCGTAAAAAATTAAAGATCGGGCGCGTTTTTACTCTATGACTTTTGACAGAAATCCTTTTGTAAGTTGGATACTAATCATATTTTTTAGTCAATTATTTTTTTCAGTTCTTTGCAATAATTATAGCCAAATATATGATGCAATTAGCCTTGACAATCATTTTTGTATTTATTAAAATATTAACAGTTATAGCAGAGTTAAAGTGAAAAAGTATCCAATGATCACCTACGCGACACCAACATCCACTACGCAAGTTAAATTCATTGATTTTAGCTCCTTTCTTCAATAACGAATGCTAGGCTAGGTTATTAAGTCTGAAACTAAACGCCAATAGAGTTTGGTGGCCAAAAACTGCAACTTCGCATCTCTTCCTAAACTAAAATTATTACAGAGGCAATAAAGAAAAGCTTATGATAGGTATAGCAATCTGCCCGATTGACTTTTGAAAATTTCACTTGTTTAACGTAATCTATAATATTTATAAAAGTAATAAGATAATTGTTAAAAAACAAAATAACTGACTTCAACGTCAATCAACCTTTATACAACAATGAAATAATCATCAAAAACTATTAACAATAATAATTGGCGAAGATATCACCAAAATTGTTGTATGTTGTAATTGTAGTCGTGATTCCTCTACAGTATTAAGTTGTTTTTTAAGTTTTCCGGGATAATATTAATCTCTCGGGAAGCAAATTTTTATGGGACCACCGCGTAATCATTCAAGAATCATCAAAATCGGATAACTATTGGCGGAGATATGAATTCACATACACACATAAAAAAAAATAGGCCCCGAATTGAGAACCTCCTCCTTTTTTGAAGTCGGTTAATAAAGTAAGTGGCGGCGCTAGAGCTTTTTTATTTTGACTGCTGGCAACACTGATAAAGAGTACGTAAATTACGTTACGTTACCTACGTACATTTCTGAGCCCAAAAAAAAAAAAACTATCGCCATTTTCGTGGTGTCGGTGTTTGTCTTATTTTGTATTTTTTTGGGATATTAATTATTGTTTTCTTTCCATTCATGCTGATCACAACCCCCAGTGATCAGCATAAGATGCGCTTGTGATGTGAAATGGTCGGAAAAATGATGAATAGGAAAATGCTTCGTTGCAGAAGTAATGCTGAGCGAGCTCGTAACGATTGTGAAGATACGCCGATGGAAGAGAAATTCACAGAAATCCATATAAAAATAGAGCCTTTGACTACCGTTACGAATGTATGCAGGGTTTGCCTTAAAGAAGGCTATATAGAAATCTTTGGGGCAAACGCTACAGAAAATCTATGTGATTCCATTTACGAAATTGCAGGAATTAGGGTGAGCTATGAAGATTCTCATCCTAAATGTTTATGTCAAACTTGTCATGCCTTACTACAAGACGCTATTCTGTTCAGAAGAACTGCACTGAAGTCGGATAGAATACTTAAAAAGTTGGAGCCTGACCCCAATCTAGTAAAACATGAAAGAGCGGAGGCCAGCAGTGACGGTGATATCAATCATGGTGATGCCCATGGTGATGCCAATGATGGTGATGACAAAGAAATCATTCAACGTCAAATCATTGCCAAAAGAAATTGTAAAAAAAATCAGACAAAAGAAATAGTAAAAAAGAGGCAAGAGACAATTAAATGGTCATGTATGACCTGTAACATACACTTTAATACAATGGAAGAGTTATCAAAACACAGAAAGAGAAAGGTATGTAAACATACAAGATGGGCATGCAAGAAATGTGACTTGAAATTTGACAAATTGGAAGATTATGCTGCTCATAAACTGTCTGCACATCACAATGAAGAAAAAAAGCGGATTACATGTAAAATTTGCAATAAGTCTTATGCAGAAAATTACTACAGGAAACACAAGGCTGCAATGCATACAGAAGGAGAAGCCAACGTTTGTGATATCTGCGGTAAGAAGATGTCAGGTCTATCCTACCTTGCCCGACATAAAGCTACACACTTCTACGAGCTACCATTTAAGTGTACCCAGTGTCCATATCGTGGCAGGTTTGCAGATTCTCTAAAAATGCACATGAGGTCGCACACCGGAGAAAGGCCATATCAATGTGAGCATTGTCCTTCCAGATTTATAAGTAAGAGTAATCTCAACAAACATGTGTTAATTCATAATAGAGTGTATAATTTCCGCTGTGAAGTCTGTGGTAAGGGTTTTTACTCTAAAAGGGAATTGGACCTTCACATTAAAGTTGATCATACAGGTATGAAGGACCATGCTTGTAGGATCTGTGGAAAGAAATTTGGTTACCGGAAGCAAATGATGAAACATGAACTAAAGGTTCACAAGAGAGAGAAGTTGCAGTCGGGAAGGATGCCGATATATTTAAAAGTAGAGACTATGAAACAGAAAGAGGCTCCATCAGAAACAAATGCAACTGAAAATGATGCAATTGAATATAATGCAACTGAAAATAATGCAGCTGAAAATAATGCAGCTGAAAATGATACAACAGAAACCATGTCATAAAAAATTTGTAATTATATTGCGTAAGCCCTCGCACTTGGGGTAATCTCTAAAAAAGAGCATTCCCGTTCTGAGTGGAAGGTTGCGGGTTCAAGTCCTGCCGAAATCATAATTTTTGGGATATTATTTAATTTCATGTCATAAAAGTTAAATAACTAACAGACTATGTAGGGCAAGAATACAGGACATAAATTACCTACTACAATCTTTAGTTATAATAACTGCCATTCTTGTGCTCTGGCGAACCAAGTGACAAAGATGTGCAGAATGCAATTGTAAGACCTAATTGGTGTGCGGCTACCTTCTGGATGGTCACGTCGATTATTCACTAAGTTTTTGTTTCAAGCAATGAAAGAGCGAGACAGAGGTATAGGTAGCTACCTATCTCTATCGCTATCTCTTTAGCTTGCTGCATTGTCGGCGGATTATATGCAAGCATATACCTGCGCAAACTTCCCACTCTCGCTGCCCGTCACCCAACAATATATTTGAGGCAACTATATAGCATTGTTTATGAGTGTAGATACTTACAATATAAATTGATGTTCTCACATTAATAAATTTTAATAACCAAAATACTGTATCAGTACTTTTAATACTTACCTCGAATAGCTTAGTGTTAATTGATCATGTTAATAATTAGCTAACCTCTATTTCTATTTTTTATGACCGATGGTGATATGCTGTACCACTTTCTTTTTGCCTTCGAAATACTAAATAATGAAGCTTTGAGCTACATAATTTAGTTTTTCAAAGTCAGGTATACCATACCAGATCTAGATGTAAAAAATATCCAGCATTATTATTTAATGCTAGCTCTTGTCTTCAACTTCAACTTCTTGTATCTGCCTCTGCTAGCTATTGTTTGTGACTTCACATATGGTATTGCCTGAGCGCGCGCCCTCATTTATTTTCAGGTTGGCCAAGCTACCCAGCTTAGCGGGTTCTTTCGAAAGCTATAGGCGCTCCACCGTCTTGCATATAATTACGAATTTTTAAATTCCAATGTACAGTTTGTGATACTTATCATAAGCTTTTTTTTTAATGCCTCTGAAAAGTCATAGTTTTCTTTTGTTTAATTTAGGAAGATCCAAAGTTGCTCTTGGTGGCCACCAAACTCTGTTTTCGGATCTGTGTCTAAATTATACAAATGTAAACTATTTAAAAAGGCTTAAAAAAAAGCTTAAGATAAGTATCACAAACTGTACATGGGATTCTTGAAAATTCCTGTTTTTAACGTAGTAGGTACCTAATAAGAAAAATATGTGGCGGCGTTAGTGTGCGGCATACAGCTGCCTAAATAGGGCGCTTTGCGCGCCGTTTTGTGTATAGGCATAGGATTTCGCGTCCTTAGGAGCGGGACAGCACACATTTTGGAATGGCGCATAAGCGCAAAAATAAAGTTATTGTTCATTTACAAGAAAACTACGCAACTAATTAAGAAACTGGCTTAGGAACGAAATAATTAGGTACTGAAAACCTACCTACGAATCAAATCATAATTCTTTTCAATAGAACGCAGGGGAAATTAAACGAAACTGTGCACTTTCATAAAAAAAATTCTTCGATTCGCTTTCGGTGTGCCAGACCATATAGAGAAGATAGAACATATACAGAGAGATAGAAAAGATCACTATAATAACCCTAGAGGAAGCATCGTATCTTGTACTATGCTTGAACTATCATTAGGTACATTACTCTACGATAATAGATGATAATATCTCTGGGCCTGACTCCTTTCTATACCAAGGAAGTTCCCTCTCCAAACCCAAACCTCTTCGAACTTCGTTTGTCTGTCAGATATGCATACTCATTACTGTCAAGCGTAGATGTGACTTTCCTGACAGTTCCTACGTTATTTTTTACCGAAATTCCCTAAAAAAATATTCTAACAATTGAATCATGGCAAACGAAGCTGAAGAAACTGTCCGTAAACTTGCCAGCCACAAAGGCGTAGCTGGAATCATAATAGTCAACGGAGAAGGCATTCCGATCAAGACTACATTAGACAACCACGTTTCAGTCCAATACGCTGGTCTTATGAGCGCTTTGGTCGACAAAGCTAAAGCCGTCGTGAGGGATTTAGATCCCACGAATGATCTTACGTTCTTGAGGATCAGAAGCAAGAATAGCGAAGTGATGATCGCACCAGATAAAGAGTTTATTCTCATTGTCGTTCAGCACCCTGTTCAGTGACGAAGGGCTGTGGCGATTGAGCCACGTTTTAGTTTTATTGTAATACTAGAAAGACCCTAATTGAGTATATTTTAGTTGGCAGTTTCTTGTAGAAGATAGTAGAAATAAAATAATTTGCTTACACTTAATCTCACTGTATTTATTTATAAAACAAGATCGTCCTAATCACAAGTGTGCCATATCTTAACTTATGGATTATTGTAATATATTTCTAAATTAATTTATAGTTAACTAATATTCTATTATTAAACTAAAAGGAAACCACTAGTCTCAGTTTTCGGGTCTAGTGGCGATACATTCAGTTATCTACCAAGACGCGCCGCCCCCTCTAAAGCCACGACCCCGGAATCCCCCGCGATTTCCACCAAATCCTCTGTTTCCGAAACCTCTGTTACCTCCAAATCCGCCCCCATTTCCGCCAAATCCGCCTCCATTTCCGCCAAATCCACCTCCATTTCCACCAAACCCACCCCGATTGCCACCAAAACCACCGCCCTCGTTTCCGCCAAATCCACCCCCGCCGCCAAATCCGCCCCTGTTCCCGCCAAAGCCACCCCCGTTGCCAAAGCCGCCGCGGGGTCCGTTGGTACCCCAGCCGCGAATGTTGCCTCGCTTAGGGCCGTCCGATCTGAAGCTAGGCGCCATCGAGTCTCGAGTGATGTTGTAGTCACCGGCGTCGACGAGACAGAGCTCTTTTAGGCAGTGGATCACCTTGAATAAAGATAATTTATGGTAAAATTGCCGTTTCACTATACATAAGGATGCACGACATTAGTCCATAAACAGATGGAACAGATGGAATCCGTTTCATTTCAATTGACTAGGATTTTGTCAAATAATTCTTTCGAAAATTCTAATCAATTTTATTTCCATTTCAACATATTGATTAACCTGTAGAATTTAAGTACGCCACTCAAATTATCAAAAACTCAATAATTATTAGCCTCCACACGTAAAATAGAAAACATCTTTTATTACAAAATCAGAGATATTTTTTTTGCGAAGAACGGAACGTAATAGAGGGGGCTAAAATAAAAATGAATCAGGAAAATCGAATAATCGATAATTGCTAATTAAAATCGTAACTAACTACAGCATCATCATCTTACAAGAGCTTGCGTTTGTTTACCTATTATTACTTGTTATCATTATCTATTACCTGCCTATCTACTTGTATTATTATTCAAGAAAAGGCTTGAACTGTTATTTGAGGTCAATACAATTTCGGTAATGTACGAATTTTATTGAAACTTATTGACTCTACCAGGATGCCGTACCTATCTTATTGATATTACCTACTTTAGTTATTGGAATCGAGTGAAATTAAATCAATCAAGTCACTAAAAATCAAATAAATTATTTCGATTACACCTTAGGTCATTTCTATAATCGTCATACCGAAACGTCATACCGAACGCTTCCTACGTGAAAAAGACTATAGGTACATAGAAAACAGAGCCGGTACAAATATTTAGAGATCATACAAACACATAGCGAGAATCGAACTCACAATCTTTTGCGTCTGACGGATCTGCCCTCGCTGCGATACAGGTCGTTGATTGTGCGATAGATGACATAATGTAAGAAATGAGTGAATGCTGACATTACGGCTGATAGAAGTTTGAACACCACATAAACAATGTCCGTGGAAGTAAGAGCGATAGATATGATACTTTGGCGTCTACAGGCGAGAAATGCAGAGGCCTTAGGGGGGCATCTCTAGGTTCAGCTATTTGTCCGCCTCCTTGTGCCAAACCCAACCCCTTTTCCGCCAAACCAGCCCCCATTTACGTCAAACCCACTCCAACCGCCAAATCGAGCCCCGCCGCCGAACCAATATCCATATTATAAATGCAAAAGTTGTATGAATCTTCGCAACCTCTTCACGCCAATTACTGAACGGATTGAGCTGAAATTTTGCATAGACGTAACTAGTTCTAGTAGAAGCTAGTATTCTAGAATTCCATTACCTTGGCCTCTATAGGCGAGAACTGCAGAGCCGCGTCGGGCTCTGCGGCGGCGCGTTCCACGATCTTCTCTATCGCGGGGCGGAGCGCTACTATCAGCGCGGCGGACTTAGGGGACATCTCTAGATTCAGCCAGTTGTCTAGACGGACCTGGTTATCGATCTGTAAAAAAGTATACGAGGTTATTGGTTAAAATATCTATCTATGTAATACATTGTATTATGTGTATCAGTTATCTAGTACCCATAACACAAGCTCTGCTTAGCTTGGGGCTAGATGATGCTGTGTGGATTGTGTGGTATTATTTATTTATTATTATGAGTTTTTAAAACAAGTTTCATCGTTTACTGTGTGTTTGTCGGGCGGGATGTACATATACTGCAGAAGAATAAACCATTTCATTACTTTTAGGAGGAAGTAAGCTACATATCGATTTTTGAAAATTTCTTTAGTTTAACGGAATAATAAGCTAAAATAGGTGGTGTTAGTTTGAGTCAGTACAGTGCCTTAAACAATCTACTTACCCACTCCACCTTCCTACATCCAAACAGCAGTAGATGCACAGCCGACACCATCGTCGTCTGTTTGCAAGAGATGGCTCGCGTGCGGACTTTCTCTCCAAATACGAACATTGGAGACGGAAATTTCTGCTCGAAGCTGCTACAGTTTACCGAGGTCTTGTGGATAAGGGCTGGCTTGCCTTCTGTTGTTAGGACCTGAGGAATTAATACAAATTTAGTTTTTTAGTATCTTTCCGTTAACTCTGCTGTTGACATTTGACAGCAAGATATTAGCATCTAATAATCACGTAAGATCTGTTGTATCTACTGCTGTAGTAGGTTAGTATTATTATATACTAGCTGCTGCCTGCGGCTTCACACGACCTTATCCAGGATAAAAAGTAGCCAATGTTTGATTCCAGGTCTAGGGCTATCTATGCAAAATTTCAGCTCAATCGGTTGAGTAGCTTTGGCGTGAAGAAGCCACAATCATCCATCCATCCAAACTTTCGCATTTATAATATTAGTGTGATTCTCTGGTATAAATTTGAAATTGTTACCATCTATAAGAAAAAGCGACATTTTGAGTGTCATCAAATTAAATTTAAAATATAATGCTAAAACAGAAACCAGACCATTATTTGCATCATAAACTGCCAGGGGCGACTAAACGATCAATAAATTCATCGACCTCAATTTTTGATGTTAAGGCGAAATGGTATCGTGGTGGCGAGGCGCTGCGGCCGACTGATAGATAAAAGGCGACTGAGAGCCGCGTTATGGACGGCCCGCGCGCAATTTTACTGGACGTTTTTTACAAATGTATTTTTTATTACAAAATAATACTCTTTCGCAATAAAATGAAACCATAATCGTCTAAAGTATTTATTATGGAACACGTAGACAAAATTTCATTGACATATGGTTAACAACTAGCAAATAAAACTGCTTTTCCCGTAGAAGTATCTCTCTAAAAATGAAGATTTAGAGGAAACTTTGCGATTTTTTTGTATCGAGTCAAGTTTAGTCAATCATGTTTCGACTCCCATAATTTACTAACTTGAATCCTAAACTTTTGACTGTTATCAAAAAGAAATTAAAAAATCGATGTTTTTTAGCGTTAAAATTGATTTTCCGTACAGTGAAAACGTGGGTTTTGGGACTCACTTCACCTTAATAAAACCTACATTTCATAAAGTTACAATGTGTCCCAATGCCCGGCAAAGATGCTTTCCCTTAGTACCTTTTCACATGCATACGGTCACGGTCGCCGTGACGTGTATTCGATGTAGCTAGTCACGGCACGGTCGCCGTGCCATCTGAAAGCTACATATTTAGCTCATACATTTCTACTTTACACAGCACGGCAACCGTGTCGCGACCGTATGCATGTGAAAAGGCTGTGTATAAGATGTTAAAAACACAAAAAAGAATTACGAACTAAGAACTTAAATAAATAAAATAAAAAGGTTTTATTTCAGACAATAATAAGTCCATAGGTTTACGAGTCAAATAAAAGATACAACAATAAAAATATATGTAAATAAAAAATTACATATAAGAAAACATAATACAGAAATGAGTCAGTCTTTAAAAACTTCAAATAAAAAGAAATTCCAAATAATCTCCAAAATTATAATTTTATATAAACTATTCTTTGATATAATCAAAATTTCAATTTCATTTTTTATTTCATTATTAATATTATTTTTAAACCATCCTCTCTCTATAGGACTAATAATTTTAATCCAAACCTTATTAATTTGTCTAATTGTGTCAGGAATGATTGTGTAGTGTCAGGAAACCAGCCTGAGCCTCAGAGAAATATATTCCTTCATTGATTAATTTTTAAATTACTTAAGCCAACTTACTTTCCTCTTCCCCTGATGCACACAGACGTTGGGATAAAGGCCCATGCACATGAGCGCTATAACGACGTCCAAGTTGGGGTCGGGCCCCGTCGGCATCCAGCGAGAGGGGATGCAGCACTCCTCGGGGAAGCCTATCGCCGTTGTTAGGATATCTGGAAACATAATATGTTTTTTTAAAATACATTTCTAACAAATACAATTTCGCTGACTCGCTTCCCCTCCGCAAAATACATACAAACCTTCCGAACATAGGAACACAATTTTTGTTACGACTGTGAGCGTAATCCCGCCTCTGTGTGCTATACGTGTGGACGTAACCCGCCTCTTAGTGTCTCTGTGTGCATACGTGTTTACCTCACCTCCCCTTTAGAAAATCTGAGAGGGGTATTTTGGGCATTTTTTTTAAATCGGTTCCTTTTATTACTTCTATGTCCATACGTGATCACTCGCACCACTTCATCTTACATTACACATTAGGTACGTTTTTATAAACGTCAACCTTTTCTCATCGTCACCCACTAACGTCCACTGCTGGACATAGGCCAACTCCACTAGCGGTCCTGAGCCGTCTCCATTCAACGACTCCCTGTGACCGCTACAATGTCGTCGGTCCATCGAGTGGATGGTCTCCCAACTCTCCGTTTCGCGTTGCATCGCGGTCACCACTCGAGAACCTTTACTCCCCAGTGGTTATCTGTTCTCCGAGCCTGCTCACTGACATTTCAGTTTTATAATTCTGCGAGCTATGTCGGTCACTTTGGTTCTTCTATGATTAAGGCGCTATACTGACTCACACTAGCGCCGCCACCTACATTTTCTTATTATTACGTTATACAAATGAAATTTTCAAAAGTTGGTCGGGCAATTTGCGATACCTATCATAAGCTTTTTTTTAATGCCTCTGTAATAGTTTTATTTTGTATGGTTTAGGAAGGGATACAAAGTTGCACTTTTTGGCCACCAAACTCTGTTTTCACAACATTCCTGCCCGATCGACTTTTGAAAATTTTATTTGTTTACCGTAATGATAAGGTAAAATAGGTGGCGCCGATATAAGAGTCAGTATAGCGCCTTAAAAAACTTGTATTTATTTAATTCAACATCATACTAACTTCTCAGCTGGTTCTTAGCTTCATACGTGACCCGTAGCGTGGTCTGCTGAACACCTTTCCATTCACACCACTTTTGCTCCGCGTCTTCGCCTTTGTTGTATTCCCTCTCCCACATCTGTCAAAAACAAAATAAGTTTCAAAGAAATCATAATTTTGACTTTGGAGGAGCCTATATCATATCTTTAGGTGTGAGATAAACGACATTTATGGGATCGATCAAGGAAAATTTATTTATCAGAAAATTGAAATAAATTACTAACTATTATAGAAAATTACAATCTAAGAATAAAAACAAATTACAACTAAAGTCATTTACAACGGGATATTTGTTTTAGTTTTCCAATATTTCGGCACAGTTGCGCCATCACGGAATAACTGAAGTCTGCGAGTGAGTTTTTATTGGCAGATATACCGACCTACCCTCATTTTTGTCCGTTGTAAATGACTTTAGTGTAACTATCCCGTTAGGTATAAATGACTTTAGTGTTAATAACCATGATAGTTTAAAAAAAACAAATAACAACAAGTATTTAAACTTATATCAAATTCCTAGAAATCTAAGCCGTGACCAGAAGGCAGAGTGCCCAAAATGCTGGCAGCATTGCTACATTGAATGGCAATGCTAATTCGTTGACCAAAACAGAAGCATTCCGATCACCTGTGGACTATATAAGAAATTATAGAATAGAATAGAAAATGTTTATTTGTATTTCAAAATATGTAATACAATACAAATAACAAAAATTAATACAAAGCTTACGAAATTTAACAACGAGAACACAAATAGGCTGCCGGCTCAGCATTTCATGCTTTGACACGCGTGTCAATGCAGCGCTGGTTTTCAGCGAGCTAGGATCTCTCCATCTTAGTCATCGATCAAGGTATTCGCCGCATCCTCCGTAGATGCTCTATAATGATTCCGACGCTGACGAAAAGCTAAATATCTTGATCGATGGCTAAGATGGAGGGATCCTAGCTGTTGGAGGTTGGCATGCAACAAACTTATCTATTAAATCAACATTTTATTATCTGTGAATAGTTATTGTCTATGTCACACTAACTGTAAACTTGTCTATGGAAATAGTAATGAGATCCGTTTCCGCTTTACATAAATTAAGAACTTCCGAACTCAGAACTCAATAACTTTATTTCCTTGAACTTACAAAATATTCACTTGGACAAGTCAAATTATTGTAGTATAAACTACAAATTATTATATAGTAAGGAATAAAGTGTTATTGATTTCCTCTTCACTTCAATTTTTTGTCCACTAGCGGAAGAAGTGAAAAAGAAACCACTAGCACATTTATGTGTCACTTATGTGTCTAATACATTTTGTTTTAACTAACTTTCCGATAGGTCTCTCGATCTGTACATGTGCTGTGTAAATTAAATTTGTAGTAAATCTAAATTTAGTGTTTTCACATAAATTTACCGGCCACAGTAAAACCACAGTTTGAGATTTCGCCTCCTTGTAATAATCACCGATTCAGCAAACGTAGTGTAGGACGCACTGTGGCCGTTGCGATGACGAACTGCAAGAGACTTGCTGGCAGATGCTAGATGTGGCAAGCTGAAGACAGGTCGCTATGGCGCTCATTTAAAGTCTCAGTCTCTTGACACAATGCCATGCTTTATGCATTTTTAGTGAGAGTACTGTAGTAATACTACAGATCATCTCTCACGTGCATATGGATAGCGGATTTTGGCCGTAGGGTGTCGCGTTCAGGAAGTTCTGTGGATGGCTGATACGCGACACCGCGCGCACGTCATCGACCCAGTGCCAATGACACGACTCTTTTTGAGTTTTAAAATTATATATGTTAATCTCTAATGTATTTATCATATGGGCCCTAGTTAAGTTACTTTGTACTTGTCTTGTGAAGTCCTGAAATATATGATTATTATTATGCTAGTCCACAGCTAGCAATGGATTATCAATAAAATATAAATATATAAAATAATGCTGGACAATTCACACAGCATCATCTAGCTCAAGCTAAGCGGAGCTTGTGTTATTGGTACAAGATGACTGATATACATAATACAATACATTACATAGTTTTTTTTTATCCGCCCGCTGCGCCAGATGGCGTCAAATATCTGCAGAACGTATACAAATATTTATCCAAGGCGGGAATCGAACCCGCAACCTCCTACGTCGCGACGCAAGAGGTTGCGGTTCCGATTCCCGCCTTGGGACAAATATTTTTACAATCTGCAGATATTTCTATGTGTAATAAAAAAATATCTATATCTAGTGCCCTTCACAAGCTCTCTTTAGCTTGGGGCTAAATGATGCTGTGTGAATTGTCCAGCATTATTTATATACATAATAATATAATTACCTGGAATGCGTTCAGCATAGCGACATGGTCGGAAGCCCTATCGCCCGCCAAGGCGCGCTGGTGGCCCGACAGCCGCCGCCGCCCTTCCAGCGTGAATATCTCAGGGAAGGTGGTGGAGTTGGCAGCCGTGGTGGTTAGAGCGTCGCCGACGCCGAGGACGAAGCCTAGGACCATCATCTTGCCTAGGCGGGGCTCTGGGGAAAATAATAAATCACACGAATATTATAAATGTTATAAATATTATTATAAATATTAAATGTTATATATTATTATTGTATTATAAATATTAAATGTTATAAATATTATTATATTTATTATTATTATTATTATTATTATTATTAAATATTATTATATTATTGTATTATAAATATTAAATGTTATAAATATTATTATGTATATAATTGAATGAATGCGATGGCCCCTACTCACGATTAGTAAATGTTTACAACAAAATACCTAGCTCCATAAAGGACCTTAAAAAGGATTCCGTTTTCCGTGGTAAACTGAAAGAATACCTAATTTCTAAATGTTATTACTCCGTTGACGAATTTTTAAATGATAAATCTAGTCTATAACAATTCATTGCCTATGTAAAGAATTGACATACCTACTGATAATTTTAATTGTTTTTGATTCTTGTATTGACATTGTTTATATTTTTCTTCATAATAACTATGCTCCTAACTATAAATAGACTAAGTACACATTATAATAATTTTAATAAATAAATTGCTGCGCCCTTACAGGGTACATGTACCTGCCTCTAAGCTAATGAAATCTAAGCTAAAATTATGTAATATGTATGTGTATGCAATAAATGAATATGAATATGAATGGATTTATGTATTTTTGTTACTTCTTCACGCTAAAAGTAATAAACTGAAATTTAATTTATTTAAGTCTAACCCTGTAATAAAAGATTGGCTACTTTTATCCTTCATATCAGTTCCCACACGATAGAAATAACCTTTGAATGTTTCCATAGAAGCAACGCTTGCGAAGCCGCGAGCAGAAACTAGTAGTAAAAGAAGTTTCAAACAGATTTTTTCTTCAGTGCTATTTGGAATAGGAGACCAAAAGCATTTAATTTATTTTTAATTTTTATTTAGCATTGATGCTTATGGTCTCCAATTTCAAATCGCCAGCTTTTGAAAGCGTGTGGCGTGGCTGTAGACCGAGGAAGCAATGACTCTAGGAACATCAATAGAGCTGGAGTCAAACTGACTCAAGATCTCAAGATCGGGAAGCCTTTGCTATTGGGCAAAAGTTAAACTTTTAGCGTCGCGTTAAAAAAAAAAACTTAAATTAAATAAGTACATTTTTTAATGTATTTTGATGGTGACTAGTCGAGCCATAAATAAGAGGACTAAGCACAGGGCATTAAGTAAGATGCTTGTAAGATAGAACATTTTTTTATGTAATAGAATATGTATTTATTTATCATACTATTGTTATAAATGCGAAAGTTTGGATGGATGGATAGATGGATGGATGTTTGTGGCTTAATAATAAATAATATAAAGAGAAAAGATTTCATTGTTTGTTTGTTTGCCCGGAATAGGCTCCGAAACTACTGGACCGATTTGAAAAACTTTTTCACTAAGAAGCTATATTACTCGGGAGTGACATAGGCTACACTAGCGACACGCTCCGGCTTCGCACGCGTATATCTTTTGCATTTTCTAAATTGCACCCATGCAAAGCCGGGGCGGATCGCTAATTTATTTATAAAAGTATACACTTTTGAACAATGTTTCACCATGAAACCGACGTTGGTTTGTATTGATGCTCACACTCGTTTTATGCTTAGATGTGGGTAGATTACAATGCATTTGGGTCAAGACTAATAGTCAAGAAGAGTACTTACCGATGGGTAGTTTAGCTAGTATAGTCCCGAGCGGGGTCAACGCATCGTTGGCGTCGAGGCAGCCCAACTCTCGGAGCAACGCCTCGGCCTCAATGACCGCGTCTAGTGGCGGAGGCTCCGGCGCTTTGGATAGGAAGTGACCTATGCCACCGAGACGTAGGAGTTTTATACTGTGGAAAACAAGGGAGTTTTAAAATAAACTGTGGTGGAATACCCAAACTTTGGGACGCCTATGCGAAGGTTAAATGTAGCTGCAAATCGTGATGATTGATTTTTTAAGAGTATGCAATTATGCAATGCTGTGTTTCATTTTGTGAAAGGGATAGAAAAGGCATAGGATTTCGCGTTGGAGCGGGACAGAGCATACATATTTTTAGAACGACGTAAGCGCAAAAATCAAGGTATTGTTAATTTACAAGAAAACTACGCAACTAATCGAAAAATTAAAAGACATAACTGAAGACCTACTTCTAAGTTTCTTGACAAAACAAAAACCCAACAAAAAAAGTGTGCTGATCCTAAGATAAATAGCAAAATATGTGGGTAACAGGTATTTAAAATAACAAAAGAAAAAAAATCGAGAAAATTTTCACCAACCGTGTTTTTAAAAGACAAAATCCAAGATAAAAGTCCGAAGTATAATTTCCCTAAATATGAAGGAGGTAGCTTTCACAGATTCTGAGATAAATAACTATTGAACTAAAAAATTTACAAAATTGCTTATTGCACACTCGTAACACAGAAAGCTAAAGGAAGAAACAATAAATGTACCACCATGGTACATTTATTGTATAATAAATGTACCATGGTTTATGGTGTCTAGTTTAATGGTATTGTTAATACGTATCCTGGAGTCAGGAAGTTAATGGTGTTACACCCCCGTGCCGTGCTCTGATCGTCAATTACCGACAGGAGAAATGGTGGCCAAACGAAGGTCAATCCGTTATGCATACGAATATTACGACCGATGTGGCGCAGCGGGCGAAGGTCTGCCTGCGACGCGGAAGGTTGCGGATTCGATTTCCGCCCGCAAAAAAAAATTGTGCGCTCCACAGAAATTTGTTCCCGAGGTCTGGGTGTTTACTATATATAATAAAAAATATCTATATATGTAGTGTATTAAGTATATCACTTATCTAGTACTCATAACACAAGCTTTGCTTAGGTTGGGGCTAGATAATGCTGTGTGAATTGTCCAGCATTATTTATTTATTATTAATGCAAAAGTAATTCTGTGTCCGTTGTTACTTTTTTAAAGACTTAAGAACTGAACGGAACTTAATGAAATTTAGCAGGGGAGATAGATAATCAGGTGTCAATATCTTTATTTCTATTGCCTTACAAGATAAGCACTTAGACAAGTCAAATTTTAAACTAAATTATCAAATAAGTAATAAAGTGTTATTGATTTTCCCTTCACTTCAATTTCTTGTCCACTAGTGGAAGAAGTGAAAAAGAAACCACTAGCACATTCATATATCACTTATGCGTCTAATACATCTTTGTATAACCCGGGGAGGGTCATTCCGCGTGCGTGCTATGCCGCGGACCAGAAAAAAAAAAAATTACCTGAGAGCCAACTCATGTAGCGGCGTACGGAACATCTCGGCAGTTAGATGTTCTTCAAGCCTCTCGAAACGCGCACGAGAACACAGCGTGAAGCAAACTCCGGGACGGACGCGACCGGCGCGTCCTTTGCGCTGAAATAACACAAAAAAAAAGTTTTTTTTACATTATTTATGGTTGATATCATAGTTGTATTTTGTTTGTGTATGATAGTAGGAAGGTATTAATAACATCAAATAGAATAGTAAAGTTAATCTTAAATACTGTTTTAAAAAACTAAAAACCGACTCCAACGACGTCATTCAACCTTTATATAACAATGAAAGAATCATCAAAATCTATTAACAATTGGCGAAGATATCACCAAAATTGTTGTAGCTAGTCGTGATTGCTCTACAGTATTAAGTTGTTTTTCAATTTTTGGGATAAATACTAATCCCTCAGCAATAATTCTCTATATAGAAAGAATCATCGAAATCGGATA